>NQII01007569.1:6871-50347 GCA_002778355.1 Clitarchus hookeri
CGTGGCATGGACTCGACTAATGTCTGAAGGTATGCAGGAGGCAATTCACACCATGAATCCTGCAGGGCAGTCCACAAATCCAATCTGCGCCAATTTGAGAAAGGGTTGCACGTCTGTCACGTTTAATGATTCTCGTCAGTCGTCGTTTGTCCCGTTCTTTCACGATCTTTTCCCGGCCGCAGCGATGTCGAAGATGTGGTGTTTTACCGGATTCCCGATATTCACGGTACACTCGTGAAATGGTCATACGCGAACATCCAAATGTTTTCGCTACCTCGGAGATGCTATGTCCCGTCTCTCGTGCGCCGACTATAACACCACGTTCAAACTCATTTAAATCTTGATAACCTGCCATTGTAGCAGCAGTAACCGATCTAGCTGCCGACCACATCGCGTTACTCTGATTGGTTCCATACCTCTGTTATTTGCATACACACGCCTACGCCAGTTTTTTTGGCTCTTCAGTGTACATCTATAATGAGAACTTTTTATTGTCATGTGTACCTACTATACATGCATACCTACACACACCCAGGGCTAATTATTTTCCTACATCGCATTGTAATACACAGAAATGGTAAGGGTGGCGGAATAATTTTTTGTTTAGTTCCAACTACCTACATATAAGATTATGAATTTTGGGGGAGGGGGGAAGAGAAAATTTAATTCTTCAATGTGCTTCAGCGATCACTAGTATAGATAAATCTATATGAGTGATGCTTTTGGTTTTGGTATAAGAAAACAAGCACCGTAGTTGTTAATTTACCTACAAAAGTTCCCCCTCTTCCACATTTTATATTACTGTAAGTCACTAACAAAGATAAGTCATTTGGCTTTTTAAAACCAAAATATTTATAAGGAATGTAAGGAATGTGCTTTTTTTTCTCATCTTAGTAAATTGTCAGCATTACGAATGTATTTTGCTTAACAGCTAGATCTCTGAAGTAACTATCCTTTTTTGACAGGTTTCTTACTTCAAAAATTTACAATTCACTTAAGCTTTTGGAAATTCGACCACGATTTAAAACGCATTTAGTAGTTTTCTCACAGAATTTAATTTCTCAGAAATATGGTTATAGTCGTTAGAGCTAAATGTTACACACACACACACACACACACACATATATATATATATATTAGTGCAACTGTTTCGGGGAACAAATGGTGGAAACTTTTTACTTCTCTGAGTTTTTATTTGCTGAATTTTTATTTGTACGTATTTAAATACGGTCAAACCACACTACCTAAATTGATAGCCTTTTCTTTGAAAGATTTTTTCAGGTTAACAGAACAAAATATCTCTCCCTGTTGTGAGTGTTGTTCAGTTCCATTAAACTGCGAGTTCACTTTCTAATATCAGTCTCTTTTATTTTTCATTTTTCCACATTTGCCCCTATTAAATTTTAATTTTTGTATCTACTATATTGACTTCAATAAAAAGCTAATAAAAAAATTCTCGTATCTTTGAATTTGCCTTCTTTTTTTTAATTCCAGGGCCCTTTATCATTTCGTAGTATGGCAATGGCATGAATTTCAAGAGGTATTTAATTTTACCTACACGTTTTAAAGAATAACAACTGCCGCATTCTGAAGATATTTCCTGTATTTGGCGTACATTCAAGAATACGTTATGTTCCAACACGATACTAGTATGAATATTTAAATCAGTACTGTGCCTACTACTTTTATAATAATAGCCAGGAATCACAGACAATGAACGGTGATGACAAACAAATTAGTACGAGGCAAATGTTCATATCTCTTTATATCACTTCAAAAACTATGGTCTCTGCAGTAACTAGTCACCAAATTTCAGTAATCGTCATCTACAGAGAACCGAAAGGTATCGAATATTCACCTGAGAAGGGCGGGTTCTGTGAAGGTAAACGTTAATACCTCGTGCAGTGAAATAACTGCGGCATTACTGACGCTGTAACTGAGGAATTTTTATGTTTTTTTGAATTGTCGTTTGTTACTAGGAAATTTCGCGTATTTACAAAAATCTGTAGGATCGACAATCCTTTGTGCACGTTGGCTGTTGCTCTATTTTAACTGCATACCAAGTAACATGGCATTCGGTTCTTGTTTTAAGTGCCGGTACCTTATTGGTCAAAAGTCATCCGGGGCGTGTCTAACAATCTTTGGTCCAATAAATAATAAAAATGGCGTGTGGGGAGTGCACCCAAGGCAAGGCAACACCCTCCGAGTGACGGGCTTTCCAGCTGGGACCCGTAGGTGACCGTCATCCCCGAGCATTACAGAAATGAAACCCTAGAATGGAGCGGCGCTGGAATGCAAGGGCGGGGGAAACGGGAGTACCCCGAGAAGGCCCGCCGGCAAGCGACATCGTCCAGCACGATTCCCACATGCGAAAATCCGGGAGTGAACCCGCCGGGGATCGAACCCGGATCGCCGTGGTGGGAGGCGAGCGCCCTGGCCACTACGCCACCGCTGCCCCGGTCCAATAAAAACCGAAGCAGAGTTGTGTGTTTGATTGAAGTTTAACTTGTCCTGAAATCAGATCACGAAAATTGCGGTGCTCTAATGTTAGTATTACTTGTACTAGAGTGAGGGAACACTTGAGAGGTTAACTTGCAGGCCTACCACCATAGCGAGCCGGGTTCGATTCGTGGCGGAGTCACCCGGGAATGTGGAAAAATCCGGAGGACGTTCTGGGGCGAGTTTTCTCGGGGTGCTCCCAATTCCACCACCGGTGCATCCCGTCACTACACCATTTCTATCTCGTTATCCCGGCTTGGCCACAGCGCCACGTCACAGAGTATTTCAGAATTCAGAGTTGAAACCTCCGCTGATATTGCGGAACTCCATCCACGCACGCCAGAAAAATGACGTCACCGGCCAGCAAAATTTTGGAACACCGTCCGCCAATCATCGCCTGGTAACATACTCACCAGCCCGTAGCACAACCAATAGGGAGCCTTCCACACCACGCAGTAGCCAATGAGACACGAGGCCCATTCGCAGAGACTCGCACAGCCAATCAGAGAACGGGCATGCCCACTTCAACTAAACCGCCATGTCATTTAGTCTCTGTGTATAATACATTCATGGTTGCTTCTAACTTTTCTAAAGCCCTGCTAAAGCTCTGCTTCTGCTTCCATAATATTCCTCCGCCTGATGCGAACAAAGCTTAACCGAGTCTAGAAAATTACCCCAAACTGTTACGAATGTGCTTTTAAGCTAACTCGTATTTGAAAGTGTCTACGGGTGGAGATCAAATAATGAGTCATGATTAGGTAGAGCAGAGCAATATAAGATGGAGTTTAGTACACGTAAGGATTATACTATAACTATTTACGTGAATATTGATCGGGGGAGCTTTAAATGGTATACCAAGGTGCTAATTAATTATATTAACTGTTATTACCTCACGCCATTGCTATTACAATCAAATTGTAATGTCCCATCTTCCGCGGTCTTCTCTCTGGTCGGGTCGACAACAAAATACGCCACTCCCAATGTTACTCTGGCCTATATCGGGCGCGTTGTTTAATATATTTCGGCCCCGTTTACTGACCGGTGGAAGGTATTTCTGCAGCTTTCTTTCACACAGTGTTGTTGCAATCACGCTCGTGTCCTGATTTAATGTTTGAAGGTGTGATCAGGCAGGCCGTTCAAGCTAAGGCATGATCACTTCATAACAAAATGGATAACGCACCGCATTCGCGTGTACTCAGTCTAATAATATTTTGCACGAGAACTATTTATTTCTAGGCATTACCAACACACGTATGATCTCGCGGTTTTTTTTTTCGTATTTACTATAAATTAAACATTATAATTTACAGACAAAAATTATAATAAGTTCAGTTTAACATCTTCAATGTGGTTGTTTTATGTAAACGGAATTATTAAAACGCTTTTCATATATGACATAATTAGCAAATGACCAAACACGTCATACATGTGGTGATTTTTCAAATATTATATTCAAAACGTGTGAAGAAACCCTGAATAGACTATTCTTATCTACCCTGCTGTCAGGTATGTCCCCGTGCCCTGCTGCAATGCCTGTCAGGTTCCTTTCTTGTGTCACCTGTGACCCTGCAATTATTATTATTATGCACTTATTTAAACATTTCAGTCACAAATAGATATACTGTTTCAGTCGTTGCAATGAACAATTTGTTTGTTCGGAAGTGTGCTGTAGACTGTTCACGGCTAGTTCCAACCTTTCTGAAGCCTTTCTGTAGTTCAACTTTCAGGATATTCCTCCGCCTCGTGCAAACCAAACTTAACCAAGTATAGAAAAATTACACTAAAGGGAAAACGCACCGAATGTGTGTGCAATCAATGTAATATTATTTCGCATAAGAACTATTTCTGCCTAGATGTTACCAACATACTAAACTTTTTTCCCCTGTTCTATTCATGTTATTTATCAGTTATAAATGATAATTTATAGACAGAATATAAAAAAATTTCAATTGAACTAAAAGTACTTTTACGTTAACACATGTTTAAAACTGTCGTGATACGTGACGTAATAAGCAAGAAACCAAACGCGTCAGACATGTGGTTATTTTCCAAATGTTTGATACAAAAAGTGTGGAAACACCTCGGGTGGACAGTAGTAGCAGCACATAGCTCCGTATTACATCAGGGCCACTTAGAATGTGCTACATATTACAGACAGAAGGTGTCTGCGAGACTGCACAGTGTAGTCTCGACAATGGACAATGTCTCCCACGCATAAGGGACTTCGCCGGTTGGACGTTGTTTTCTGCTGTGCCCAGTGCAGTTTATTAAAGCCACTTACCCTTTGATGTCCCGCGCATAGCACGCATGTTGCTTAAAAGTGTTAATTATGTTTCTTAAAGGAAACGAGAGCTATTTGTGAAAAGGCGAATATAACGCGAGTTTATAAAAGTTGCGTGATTTCCGCAGCAGCTAAAACAACCCTGGCAAGCGTGACAGATATTCCGTTAAATTGCAGTAAAGAGAATTTCTTTTTAATTAAATTGGGGAATTGCAGATTGTGTTTGACTGTTGCTAAAATGGANATTGCAGATTGTGTTTGACTGTTGCTAAAATGGATTTGTATTAAAAATCCCAATATGTAGAAATAGTAACGACAAAGGCGATGTTTGCACAGTGTTGTCTGGCAAGCAGATCAAGAGTGCTTCATCATGCGTCGGTTCATTCGAGCAGATAGAGGCCTATGTCTCACCAGGTCGGGCAGAGCAGTTGTCGTGCAAAGGGGAAGTGTATTGACAATATCACCATTACACTTTACAATCACTAAAACTGGCATGTAGAGTCAATAGCAGCTTTCACTATATATCTCTCAGTATAGGAGGGTCCTCACGTAGGTGATGATCGACTTTCTAGTTTCGACGAGTAATGCTTCTACATGGTTTCACGCACCCCTGTGAAGATATTTCTGGTTGTCTTGATCGACTGAAATGAGCAGGTTGGCAATAATTTCAAGAAAAATTGCCCTTTGTAAACTAAAATAGTTATTGACGTGACCAATTAGCTTGTTGAGTCGACATTTAAATGTGGTAGCCATTATATTGAAGATCTCGTGTCTTCGATTGTTTCCTTAAAAATCAAGCAGAAGAAACTCTCGAGACAATCAGTTCTTGCAATCATCTAATAAAAACCTACTTTTTCAGCAGTAAACAAAAATTACACGTGCTACGGCAAGTTTCAGTTTTCATTTTCCGTTTCTGGGGTATATATTTTTTTTCTGGCGAAAATAAACAGGTGTTTCTACTATCAATTTTAAGCACGGATACACGTGTGCCAGGGTATTTTGAGTTGTGCCGAGGAACGTGCAGCACTCGTTTATCTTTATCATTTCGCTATTAAAAAAAAGCGTCACATCTGGCGATCTCGCGAGGCGAGTTGCCGACTGTTATGAACTAACTTTTCAGCTTATTCGTACATGAAAGTTGCTACGGGCGTAGCTCAATAATGACTCACGATTCGGTAGAGCACAACAGTATAAGACGAGGTTTTATTACATTAAGATTATACAGTTGCTATTTAAATTACTATTGATCGGGGGAGCTTTAAATTGAATTTAAGATGATGTTTATTATTACTTTTGACTCGCGCCATTTTAATTAAACCTAACAGGAAAGTCATCACCTTGTTGCAGTCGGAGGCNGTTTATTATTACTTTTGACTCGCGCCATTTTAATTAAACCTAACAGGAAAGTCATCACCTTGTTGCAGTCGGAGGCTGATTCTGCGAGACGGTTAACGCCGGCCGGACACACCAATATTCCTGGTCTGCTTCGCTGGTCGGGTCGTCCAAAGGACTAAAGACGAAAGGACGCTCGTTCCGGGTGTTACGCCGACCTATATAAAGCGCGTGGTTCTGCGGCCCCGCTCAGTGACCGGTGGAGGGGATTTCTTCAACTGTCTTCTTTCGCAAGGATCGACGAACAAATGGTGGCGTTGCAATCCCGCTCGTTTCCAGGTTTAGTGTTTGAAGGTGTGATCAGGCAAGCCGTTCAGCAAAGGCCTGATCACACCATAACACAGCGCAAAGACAGAACGCCAGTTCAGAGTCCTGCGCGTAGAGGCGATGAGGAACCTGCCGAGCGCAGCCGTCTAGCGACTTTGGGCCTCGCACACGCAAAATAAACTGCAGCCATACTAAAGCTCCTTAAATTTCTGATCTTGGAATGCATTCGCCGACCAAGTTTTACACCACCCGGTATTTGCATAGTAAGAACAAAGACTACCGGGAGACATCCACAATTACGGTGGTCTTTAAATCACTAGATAAAGAACTCGTTACTCAAGCTGGCTCATGCCAGCAATCGGGTTCTAACCATCACCGATCCGGCTGCCTCGTTAGATGAGATGAGCATGGCGTATTAGCGTGCGCAAACGTCAAGGACTCCTAGCTGATAACTGTGTGAAAAAAAAAATGTGCACACAGAAAGGAAATTTTGTAAACCCAGTCCCATCAGTGGAAAGAATATAATAATTTTTTGTGTACTAGTTTNGTGCACACAGAAAGGAAATTTTGTAAACCCAGTCCCATCAGTGGAAAGAATATAATAATTTTTTGTGTACTAGTTTAATAAGTACGCTCTACGGGATGCATATCATTTCAAACAGTGGATATTAATTTGGTTACATAGTAATAATCTCAAAAGATTTAAAAGCAAGATTCATAAAATAAATGATGTACCTACGTTAAAAAAAATTTAAGGGAAAAACAAGAAATAAAAAACTCTTGTCCTCTACTGCACTACACGGATATAGGATTTTGTTTNAAAAAAATTTAAGGGAAAAACAAGAAATAAAAAACTCTTGTCCTCTACTGCACTACACGGATATAGGATTTTGTTTCGGATCAATTTAATAAATTTTTGTATAGACGGTGAATAATTTTTTGTTTGTTTTACTGTTAAAGAAAATGCAAGCACTCAGATTGTTAAAACAATCAAGGGCCCGACAGTTAGTAATGGTGTAGACTATTCACGGTAAACTCAGCACTTTTGAAAGCCCTCTGATTTGGAATAATAGTCAATAAATATATTTTGTTTTAGCCCTAGACGATAACTTCCGATAGACGCTAACTTCCAAGTGCTGTGGAATATACCCACTGTGTTTATTACTTACACGGCAATATTTACTTGAAAAGGTGGTTAGAGGATAACAAAAATGGCCGCAAGTAAAAAGTAACTGGGACCTCGAAAGTGCTCACTTTACCGTGAACAGACTTTATCAACAAGCGGCGAAGCCGTTACACTCATTTCCAGGCTCAAGACAAGGTAGCTGTGTTACGGCGAACGGATTATATGTGGCACCTTTACGTGGGAGAATACGCCAGAACAACATCGAAACAGCACTGCACGCTGGTTTCGACCTTGAAGCTGCGCCTCGGCCACCAGAACCTACGACATGCTTCATCACGTCTACTCCGGTGCGGCTATAGAGGGTGTTCACAGTAAGCTGTGCACGTTTCAAAGCCCTGCGTGAGAGGAGTATGCAGCTGCCCGTTCAAGGTCAAGAAACGGGTNCACAGTAAGCTGTGCACGTTTCAAAGCCCTGCGTGAGAGGAGTATGCAGCTGCCCGTTCAAGGTCAAGAAACGGGGTAGCGATAAGGGCGACACTAGCACGCACCCCTAGCGCCTCATCGCCCCTACGTGCAAGGCATCCAGTATTTCCGTCGTTATGCTGTACTGTGCCAATTAGATCTGTAGCAGTTGGACATTATTACACGCGATGGACGCCCATAGATAAAACTTACGTACATGTAACCCTACCTTTCTCTTACTGCTTAAGGAAACTGCATATGCAAGCTTTAAAAACGCAATATTTTCCCTTTTTCACGATTTCTTTCTCCATGATTATACTTAATATGATAAGAGTTAAAAAAAACAAAGACATATATAAATTATTTTTTACTTTTTCCAGCAAAAAGTTGTGTTTCCAGAACTTTCATTTACCGAGATACGCGTTTTCGCGCAAACAAAGAATTCACAGAAAATGTCTCGGTACACAGTCATATTAATATCAAAATTGTATGCACACTGTATTCCTCCGCCATATGCAAAACTAACATCGTCACGGGCCTGATGGTTACTTTAATCATGCGTTGGACAGGTGAAACTGTGAAATTATTAGAAAAGTAAAGCTTTCAAAAATCTGCCAATTCTTACACTCATGTGCATAAAAAAGTAGAATGCGAAACAAGTAATTTCGCTATCCACAAATTTTTACCTAACACCCTTAATTCTGCGCCAAGACGTGGGACTACTTTTCCTCCTTTGTTACCAACTTGACCGTGTGCATGCCAGCCAGTGTAACCACAAAAATAGATGCAACTAAGGGAGGTGATATTTTTTTCAAAAGGAAGTTCTCGACNGCATGCCAGCCAGTGTAACCACAAAAATAGATGCAACTAAGGGAGGTGATATTTTTTTCAAAAGGAAGTTCTCGACGGACTGTAAACAGCGTATTGCAAGTGATGGCGTGGGTGTCCCTGGAGGTGGCGTGTTCTGAAGGTTCCTTCTCTGGTGCTACCGTCGACTCGGATGTTCGGCAAGCGACGGGCATATCTGCTCAGCACGCCATGCAGTTCACTGTAGCCCCGAGCTCTGTGATGCGGAGTTGGCGAGACAGATGCCAATGATCCGGCCCTTCAGTGCTAGCAGTGACTTAGTAAGGGGAACAGGCCAAGAACAAAATCTAAGGTAGGCACATCTTAACCAGCGCGGAAGTGCAAGCTGGAGCCCCGAAGCTCTGTGAGGTTGGTGACCCTTCTTCAACGGTATCNACATCTTAACCAGCGCGGAAGTGCAAGCTGGAGCCCCGAAGCTCTGTGAGGTTGGTGACCCTTCTTCAACGGTATGGTTGAAGGTTAACAGTTTAGTCCATACCTTCACGATGTTCAGACGGGATATGTCTGTAACATTGAGAAATAGTCGCCGCTCTGATTGGCTGGTCATAACAGCGTGCGTACCACCTTTGGACGCTGGATCGCGCTAGGTTGAGTTACGTTTATAATTTCGACGAAGACGTTGGTTATATTGATTCACCTACCAGCCTGACAAAAAAAATAAGTTTACAACCTACTCTTATGCAATGGAGCGCACTTTCTTCACACATTTGACTGCGGTAAATGTGTGTGGTTTCTTAAGATATGACAGCCTTTCTCCTACCTCCTTCCCCCTCCCCTAGATTTTAAATAAATGCAGCAATGGTAGCGGTAAAGTTTTTAATTAATTTTGTTATTATTTCATTTCTTTTCGTATTAAAGTGAAATAATATTTCTCATCGTCCGTTTTAAACTCCGGCATTTATAGGGATTAGTTGAAAATACAGAATATATAACAACACAAAGAAACCGAAATATATTAAAATAAGTGCTCGTTTAGCATTAATTTTGGAATTTAAATTTCCGTTCAAACCGAAACACAATCAACTATTTTGATATTTAACCACATGAAGTAAACTCAAAACAGAGACAAGATTAAAATTGGAAACGTTGTGCTTTAAATTGGCATTAAAAGTATTCTTTAAACTACACGTCAAAACGTTAATCATTACATATAATAAAGTTAATGTTGTAAATACCGTTTCTGCAAGCCATTATACATGAAAAAGAAGAGCTGTGCTTTTAATTTTATAAGAGTGCTTTATTTTGCTAAAATATATTTCTGTGTATTGATATTGTTAGTGTTATTTATTCAAGTAACGTATATTTGTTTGGTAATGAGGAATCATATAGTAGTGTTTTTGAAGTAAAAATGAAGCTAATAAGTTTATTGACTTTTGAGTGAAAGAACGACTTGCTGAGAGAAATTTATTGTCCTAATCAGGATAATAATTACTTCAGTTTGTCACAGTAACGTTCGGTATAAGTACTAAACTACCTACGAAAACTCTTTAAAGTTTATTATTAATTCCCCATTATCTATTGTTTTAAGCTTGTTAACTATGAAACGATATTTTACGGAATTACGCTCAGAAACTCTAATAATGAATTAAATGCTCCTCATTGAAAATTGATCTATCGCGTCAGTGAGTTTCGCTGATTTTGGATATCCACGGAAGCTTAAATATCGACAAACTGGAATCAATTGTATTTAATTCACAAACACTGATTCAAAAGACTATCAATAGTCAATTAAAGTAATTATTTTTAACAGTTTGCAGCCAGGGCTTATTGATTTGAAGGATATTTTTTACGGTTTTAAACTTTTGTGTTTACGAATAACTCCTTACTAAACGGCGGAGTAACGTAAAGGTAAATAATTTTTTTATTAAATGCTGACAGCCATTAATTACAATCACATCCTTCAAAAATAATTTATAATTTTTAGCTAACCAAAGATACTACAAGATTAGTTTCACACGCGTTGGATTCTCAAGTTATGAGTTGAACATCAACTAATTTCACGGAGAGGAGGACTCTAGGAAAATAAAAAATTTCAGTGAATTCCAGCTGAAATTTTAAACAAGAATATTGAGAAATCATAGCACCAGCTTTGAAGAGTTAGTTATAAATTAGGTTTGCGAAATTATGAACTCAAACATTTTGTTTTAATAATCNATAGCACCAGCTTTGAAGAGTTAGTTATAAATTAGGTTTGCGAAATTATGAACTCAAACATTTTGTTTTAATAATCAATAATTTATTTGCAATTCAGCTTGTAAGTAATTTTAAATTGTGGCTAATTTCGTAAATCTTCTTAGTGTCAATGTGGACGCCAATATATTTGAATATAGATCGAATAAAGTAATTTTCTTTTGCGCTGACAGTTCTAGATGGTAAAACATGAACTTGACCACATGAGCTGTGAGATTTCGATTCAAAAGACATTGCCGGTGGAATTAGTAATTTTGAAATGCTTCTAATTAGCTTCAATTCCCGTTTATTGATGGTAGAGTAACGCGTCACTATGCCGCCTCTTAAATTTACACAGTGAAAGGCATCACAAAGTTTGTGATACAGGAAAACAGAACTTTTTAGAATCAGTGTATTCGGAACTGTTTCGTTTATTATATAGTTTTAAAATTAAAACTGAGAGGAATTTTTCAATTTGAAGTAATTTCCTACAGTATGTTTCCGCCTGGGCTTCACAGCCAGTGCAGAAAGGCCCAGGCGCCCATTATCACAGGCTGCACGTGGTTATCGGTAGACGTGACTCTGTGGCGTCACAGAAATGTGACTTTGTATACACGAGTGCAGGATGCAGTCATGGTATATTTTTACCTCCCGTGCTGCTGAAGCACAGTTCTCGCTATCGGCATATCAGGCCATGTTTTTCCCCNGTCATGGTATATTTTTACCTCCCGTGCTGCTGAAGCACAGTTCTCGCTATCGGCATATCAGGCCATGTTTTTCCCCTCCTGGAGGCACCTTTGCTATCACTGCAACCCCCCCACCCGCGCAGTCTACCATGGTAATAACATCCCAGTCCTGACCTTCCACGTTCACCTTTCCAGCCCTACCAACAACCCTGGTGGATGCTGGCTGTCAGCCATCTGGTGGCCAGCTGGCAAACTAACATTATGCCTTGATGGACTGAAAGGTGCTGCCAGAGCATCCTCTGGTGGCAATTACCCACACTAACAGGCGTCCCTCTTCATCCCGCTATCTTTCCTGGGTTCTTTTAGCGTAGCGTTCCTTGTGCCTTTCAATAATTCTGTGTGTTATTGGCGACTCGGGTGGTTCTCTTCGGTACAGCCTCTCGCAGATCTGCTTTATACGCGATCGAGAAGGACCACACGGTGAGTAAATGTAGTTTTAACAAGAGGCGGCTGAGACTTCATTATGCAGTGAAGAAGTGGCGCGTGTCGACTCAACTAGTCCAAGCAACTCCCTCAACAACGTGGCATCGCAAGCTTTTTAAATTCCCCACTAAATGTTTGTGGCAAATTACGATTAACAGCATATTTCCCCCTTTTTTTTATCCCTTCTGGCAATGTCTAAATGCATGTGCTAATTATTATATTTTTTACTATGTGTCCACGGTGGGTCCAAATTTTGGATTGGAAGTTTACTTTTCGAGTCGAAGTCCAAATAGCCAACCTTTCCAAAACGTCCACTTAACTTCTGTCTTGGCCAGCTCTTGCATTCCTGCTTCAAGTCAGTGAAGAAGTGTCTTGTAGACAGAAACCAATATACGAGGTGTTTTCAAAAAATAAGGTGACTTGTTATTTTGTGACTTTGTCTCGATAAATATTTATGTATTCATCAATATCTACTTTTTCCCCTTCAAAGTAATCCCCCTCAGATATAATACACTTGTGCAAGCGCTTTTTGCCAATCCTCGAAGCACTTATGATATGCGCATTTTGGTATGGCATTGAAGTCTCCCAGGTCTTTATCTCCTCAGCCGTGGCAAACCTCCGTCCTTTCATGGTCTCTTCAGTTTTGGGAACAGGAACAAGTCGCAGGGGGCCACGTCAGGTGAATCCGGTGGCTGAGGTATGAATACGGTGTTGTTAATACAGATTATTTTATCCATTGTTTGCGATAGCAAAAAATCGCCAAGCACACCAAAACACGCCTAACCTTTATATCTGTCACAAACAAACTAGCAATGCAAAATGGCTGATAATGTCAACATATGTTGGGGACATGTGTACCAACATAACAATACAAACAATCGATAATAGAATGTACGTAGCCCTCAAAATTTGCAAAGTCACCTTATTTTTTGAAAACACCTCGTATATAGGTGTATATATTCATGAACTTTCTTCTCTGCTAATTTGTAAAGTTCCAACCATTCAGCAAAAAACTGTACGAAACTTAAATGTTCATTATTACTTTTAAAAATAACTCTTTATGNTAAAGTTCCAACCATTCAGCAAAAAACTGTACGAAACTTAAATGTTCATTATTACTTTTAAAAATAACTCTTTATGTACAATTTGAAACAGCAAGATTATGGACACATATACTTTTTATGGTAATCTCTAGAACTTTAAAACTGCATAACCAAACATGGCCGTGGCGTCATGGTCCATGGCGAATGTATTCGTTTTTACCGAAGTAGTGATGTAATAGCGATTATAATAAAGTGGTACAGGGAAAAAAACATTAGTTTTGTTTTCGAAATTAGATATTCAAATAAAATAACGTACTATTTTTTTATTTTTCTTGGGGCAGCGGGGGTTGAGTGGTTAGCCTGCTCGCCTCCCACCAAGGCGAACCTAGTTCAATCCCCGGCCGGGTCACTCCCGGGCTTTTCGCATGTGGGAATCGTGCCGGACGATACCGCTGGCCGGCGGGTTTTCTTGGGGATCTCCCGTTTCTCGCCGCCCTTTCATTCCGGCGCTGCTCCGTACTCACCTTGATCACCATCATCGGCTCTCAAGACCTCGCTGTGAAGAGCCGCCCAAATATCTTCACTCTCTCTCACCCTTATCCTTCTTTTCTCATTTAATTATATTGACTGGTGGTTTCACGTTTATGACACGACACGTAACGCGATGACTAGGGACGGGAAGATTTCGCGTTTCAAACGACCTGTAAGCAATACTCCACGGTCCCAGGTATTTTCTAGCCTCAGCTATTTGTTCATTGGTAGTTGTCCCAAATGGGTACCCATTTTGACCTCGGACCTTGTGGCGCTGGATTAGTNCTCAGCTATTTGTTCATTGGTAGTTGTCCCAAATGGGTACCCATTTTGACCTCGGACCTTGTGGCGCTGGATTAGGTGCTTGGTTTCTTGCACGTCCGTTATTGGGTCGGAGTTCAACTGGACGTGTCTATATAAAACTGCGATCCGACGACAAACACAACAGAAATGTACGCGTGTCTCAAATTTTCCAGTCCTTAGCGATGACTCCGAACCGTTTCGTAAGAACGCCTCATCTCACTTCGATACGCGCACGTTCATTACGTGCAAGTTTTGCATCGATAAACCGACCTTGACACTGAGTCAGATCCTGGGAATGAAACTTGCTGGCCGCAGTCCACCGTCCCTTGTCGACGCAGCCCCGCCTATCAGCGACCCCGCCTATCAGCGATCCCGCCTCCTCTCGGCCTACACCGCCCTTGTTCACGGACTCACCCCTGCTAGGGCATGCCACACGGACACCACGCTCCACCCAGTAGATGTTTTCTTTAATGAAGCTGGGCAGCGGTGGCGTAGTGGCCAGGGCGCTCGCCTCCCACCACGGCGATCCGGGTTCGATCCCCGGCGGGTTCACTCCCGGATTTTCGCATGTGGGAATCGTGCTGGACGATGCCACTTGCCGGCGGGTTTTCTCGGGGTACTCCCGTTTCCCCCGCCCTTGCATTCCAGCGCCGCTCCATTCTAGGGTTTCATTTCTGTCATGCCCGGGGATGACGGTCACCTACGGGTCCCAGCTGGAAAGACCGTCACTCGGAGGGTGTCGCCTTGCCCTGGGTGCACTCCCCACACGCAATTATTATTATTATTTCATGAAGCTTGCGTTCGTTCTCCAGCTGGTTTCGTACCTGCAGGAAAGATATGTCCAAATGCCGGGCCGCATGCGCCAGCGGTGATGCACCACACTTGGGCCGTATCCGAACTGTTCGTCTACACGAGTCAAGTGCGCACATTTGCTTTCTTGTCCGTGTGTGTACTTGTCCACACTATTCGGACGAAACGTCGCCTTTTCATACTACGCTTGTCACACAATCTGGCGGCAAGAACAATAACTGCTGCGTAAAGGCACGAGCGTGTTTCAATTCTAAGCCGAAGTTTTTCTAGCTACGTAAAAAACAAGTAACTTTTAAATTATACTATTTTAATCAAATTCTACAATTAGTGTTCTAAATAACCTCTGAACAGTGACGACGATAAACCAGGGCTAGAAATGCCCGTTTTTTTTTCAAAGCCCAACCCACTTTGCTTTATAGAAAAATTCAAGTTTTTTTTTTTTTTCGTTTTTTTTTTTTTTGTACCTAGGCTTCATATAAGCATTTAAATTCTAAATATTTGCTTTCGGCATGTTTACCTAAACATTTATAATTTACTTTATTTAACCTACTACCTTACTGTAAAAAAAATTTCAGTAAATTTCTCTCACGCGTATTGGAAGAAAATTACGCTGANTATTTAACCTACTACCTTACTGTAAAAAAAATTTCAGTAAATTTCTCTCACGCGTATTGGAAGAAAATTACGCTGACAGCAAAAGAAAATTACGGTACAATTTCACTTTACTTTTACACCTTCAGCGTGGTGATTTTGCAGTTACTGTTACGAATAAGTCCTTTACAAAAGTAAGGGAAAATCCNTACTTTTACACCTTCAGCGTGGTGATTTTGCAGTTACTGTTACGAATAAGTCCTTTACAAAAGTAAGGGAAAAGTCCTTGAAAGGTAACTTGATTTTCCTGTTTTTGTAAGGGATAAATGCCTGACATAAGTACGGAAAATTACTACGTAGGCAATGCAGTATTCTCTGCACTTCAAGGCAAATTTTCTTGACAAATGTAAGGGAAAATACCATCACATGTAACAAAATGTTAGCACATTGTAAAACAAATTTACCAAACCAATTTAAGGGAAAATACCATTACATATAATGAAATTGTATGTACTTTGCAAGGAAAATTTCCTTGGCAGAAATATGGGAAAATACCGTCAAATATAATAAACGTTTTGTACGAGATTGTGGATACAAAAATATGGTCGCTTTAGCCATACATTTTCCCCATCGTTGTTTGGAATCTGGGGCATGTCCCTTGGATACGAACAAACGCACAGCACTGCGATGACAAACGATTCTCCGCGACGCACTAATGGAAAATAATGACCACGGTTCTTTGTGCGATGCGTGTTTTACGTATGCCAGCTCTCATCGAAGTCTAATCTCGCCACGCTCCCCTCGGCAGAATTTTTGCAACGCCATTCTTCCCAACAATAATCAAGATAGCGGACTCGTTAGGCCAACACGCACACAACCACCCTAGGCTGTATATGTTCGCTCCTGCAAAAGCGAGGATTTCTGTGAAATGTGTTTGTAGTTTAAATAAATAAATTCGAACAGCTGAAAAACTATTGTGCAGAATTTACATTCACGTTTTTTTTTCTTCTCCTTCACAAGTGTTTTTTTTTTATCTCAGTGAGATGTAGATGACTCGCAAACAGCGTACTTTTCTACCGGAGTTTAAATCCCTGCTTTCAAATGTTTATACTGATTCTTTATGAATTTTTTTACGTTTGTTACTTTTTCAACATTATTTAATTCATTTATGCACTTTTTAATAATACGATTATTCTGAATTGATTGCACAATTAAGTGAAATGATTCAGATTTGTTAATTAATTAATTAATTAATTCAGAGTATTTTTTAAAATCTACGCTAATGTCATCATTTTTACAACCCACAAATATCTTATTCNTTAATTAATTAATTCAGAGTATTTTTTAAAATCTACGCTAATGTCATCATTTTTACAACCCACAAATATCTTATTCGCTATATTTGGGAAGTTAATTCATTGTATTTTAATAATATGCTCACTACGTTTAGATAATGATGAGCGATAACTGCAAAACTTGCATATTGTTTAAAAGTCTTCCTTGCGTTAAAAACCGACGCAAATCGAATATAGCCTACATTATTGTAACGAAAACAAATAATAGTAATTTTTCGGTTCCATCTACGTACCTGTCTAAGTCTTACAGTTGTTTCGTTAATTAACTCGAATGTGGCTCTATTGAATCTAAAAAAGATTTTATAATGCTGGGATTTATTTTTCAAATATGATTTATATAATCAAGAACATTTTGTGACGACAGTCAAGAATACACGCTTTAAAAAAATTCTGTTTTGAAGATTTAATTATTTTTGCTTCTTATGTTTGTAAATACAAACAATGGAAAGAAAATGGAAAATGAATATAATTAGTACAGTGTACGAGAAGAACTTTTTTTTTATTTCAACAGCTTTTAATGTTTTAGACTACATATAGTAGTTTTAATGCTTAAGGGAAACTATTTTGTAGCAAATGTTGATATAGTTCTTTGTCTCCTGTTTCAAGGTATTTAAGTAGAAGTTGACTGGCTTCCAATGGAGTGCTGCACCCGACCGTACTAGCTGCAGAATTCTAAAAACGTAGTGCATACTAAACCAAAATTATATTTAAAAAGAACATTATTTTAACTGCTTATGAAAGAAATGCTTGTAACACTGATAACACTGTAAAGTATTTTGGAGAATTTACTTATTTAAATGTTTAAAAACTCAATTAATAAGAGTTTATGCTTATCAATATTTAAATGCGTTTCCATTCCGAATGCCTCAAAAAATACATTTTGCAAAAAAAAGGTTCTTCAAAAAAGACTATCTTAATAAATTATCTAATTGTAGGGAGAAAAAAATTCGTAATAATGTCTACATTTTTTTTATAATAAATGATTTTATGCACATCTATTTTAACAACGGAAGTAATAATTTTTCAGTGGTTGTCCGGTTTCTTCGGGGGTATTCTCTTTCACCCCACCCTTACATTCATTTGGTGCTCCACCTCAATCTAACTTATTCCCCGCCCCACTACCACTACCACCTTAAGAGCGTGTAAAACATCATTCTTAAGCGTCCTATAAATCCAAACTCAAAACATTACGTGACTTTTCTGCTTGATGGGATTGTCAAATAAACAGAGACGAGTTTATTTTTAAATTACATGCTGCTTGCTACTCAAGCAGTCAGTTGACTTTCCGAGCCTGCGACACACAACGTATAAAACATACAACCGTGATTATACTAAACGCAACTACATTGTGAACAACCGAAAGAAAAAAAAACGTTCAAAGCGACCTTCATCGTAGATTATTGTGCTTTGTAATTAGGGTTCCTATAACTCAGATCCTATATCTGAAAACATACGTACCTGCATTTTTTTCTTTGATCCACGCACTAGGATAGCTCGGCAGTCACAACATTTGATGGGAAACGTAGATATATGATGTCAAAATTAAGCATTTCACGATTATTAATAGCTGTGGCTGGATAAACCAAACTCTGCAACACTTGTACCCAGTCGTAACTTCTAAAATGTTTTACTAACAAGAGGAAATTTTTTTTTGTTGGAATGGCATATAATTTTATCCATGCCGATGTAAACAACCTATGTAAAAAAAACTCACACTTACCTCCAAAAATTAGTATACCATAATTGTTTGTAATCACCACCTGATGTCAAATTTCGGAAAGTTCTAAAAGAAAAACAGTCACTTAGTGTTGTGAGACGGAGACGGTTACTGAACACCTGGGATACGCAATTCTACCGCATATTAACAATACCAAATATATTAGCTTAATACTATAATCATGTTAAGTAATAATTTCCTATAAAAATTTTAATAATATTGTTAAAATGTTATAATATTGTTAAATAAAGTTTTATAATGTTATAATAATGATAAAAGATGTTTTTATAATAGTTTTAAATCATGTTATAATTGTATAATCATATTAAATAATAATTTCCCATCATAATGTTGAATAATTTTGTTAAAATATTGTAATATTGTTAAAAAAATGTTCTTGCAATGTTACAATAATGTTAAAACATGTTTTATAATAGTGTTAAATCATGTTGTTATAATGCTATAATCATGCTAAGTGATAATTTCCTAAAATAATGTTCAATAATTTTGTTAAAATGTTATAATAATGTTGAATAATGTTGTTATGATTTTATAATAATGCTAAAATATATTTTTATAATAGCGTAAATTCATGTTGTTATAATGCTTTAATCATGTTGACGCTATGTACTGTTACACTGATGCTACTGCTGGGTCCCACAGTTGGTCGCCAATTTAACTTGAGGTATACTGCAGGCTTATCTAGGCCCCACGTTGGGGAAGCCAACTTAACTTGACGCTACACCACTGTGGAAGACAGGGTGGCGTGCAGCGTCGTAGTTACGTCCTCCCGGCATAGACTATATGATGCCTGAAGGTTAAGGGATTTGCAATAATGTAGTCTTTNATTCATTGTATTTTAATAATATGCTCACTACGTTTAGATAATGATGAGCGATAACTGCAAAACTTTCATATTGTTTAAAAGTCTTCCTTGCGTTAAAAACCGACGCAAATCGAATATAGCCTACATTATTGTAACGAAAACAAATAATAGTAATTTTTCGGTTCCATCTACGTACCTGTCTAAGTCTTACAGTTGTTTCGTTAATTAACTCGAATGTGGCTCTATTGAATCTAAAAAAGATTTTATAATGCTGGGATTTATTTTTCAAATATGATTTATATAATCAAGAACATTTTGTGACGACAGTCAAGAATACACGCTTTAAAAAAATTCTGTTTTGAAGATTTAATTATTTTTGCTTCTTATGTTTGTAAATACAAACAATGGAAAGAAAATGGAAAATGAATATAATTAGTACAGTGNTAATTATTTTTGCTTCTTATGTTTGTAAATACAAACAATGGAAAGAAAATGGAAAATGAATATAATTAGTACAGTATACGAGAAGAACTTTTTTTTTTTATTTCAACAGCTTTTAATGTTTGAGACTACATATAGTAGTTTTAATGCTTAAGGGAAACTATTTTGTAGCAAATGTTGATATAGTTCTTTGTCTCCTGTTTCAAGGCATTTAAGTAGAAGTTGACTGGCTTCCAATGGAGTGCTGCACCCGACCGTACTAGCTGCAGAACTCTAAAAACGTAGTGCATGCTAAACCAAAATTATATTTAAAAAGAACATTATTTTAATTGCTTATGAAAGAAATGCTTGTAACACTGATAACATTGTAAAGTATTTTGGAGAATTTACTTATTTAAATGTTAAAAAACTCAATTAATAAGAGTTTATGCTTATCAATATTTAAATGCGTTTCCATTCCGAATGCCTCAAAAAATACATTTTGCAAAAAAAAAGGTTCTTCAAAAAAGACTATCTTAATAAATTATCTAATTGTAGGAGAAAAAAATTCGTAATAATGTCTAAATTTTTTTATAATAATTGATTTTATGCACATCTATTTTAACAACGGAAGTAATAATTTTTCAGTGGTTGTCCGGTTTCTTCGGGGGTATTCTCTTTCACCCCACCCTTACATTCATTTGGTGCTCCACCTCAATCTAACTTATTCCCCGCCCCACCACCACCACCTTAAGAGCGTGTAAAACATCCTTCTTAAGCGTCCTATAAATCCCAACTCAAAACATTACGTGACTTTTCTGCTTGATGGGATTGTCAAATAAACAGAGACGAGTTTATTTTTAAATTACATGCTGCTTGCTACTCAAGCAGTCAGTTGACTTTCCGAGCCTGCGACACACAACGTATAAAACATACAACCGTGATTATACTAAACGCAACTACATAGTGAACAACCGAAAAAAAAAAAAACGTTCAAAGCGACCTTCATCGTAGATTATTGTGCTTTGTAATTAGGGTTCCTATAACTCAGATCGTATATCTGAAAACATACGTACCTGCATTTTTTTTCTTTGATCCACGTACTAGGATAGCTCGGCAGTCACAACATTTGACGGGAAACGTAGATATATGATGTCAAAATTAAGCATTTCACGATTATTAATAGCTGTGGCTGGATAAACCAAACTCTGCAACACTTGTACACAGTCATAACTTCTAAAATGTTTTACTAACAACAGGAAATTTTTTTTTGTTGGAATGGCATATAATTTCATCCATGCCGATGTAAACAACCTATGTAAAAAAAACTCGCACTTACCTCCAAAAATTAGTATACCATAATTGTTTGTAATCACCACCTGATGTCAAATTTCGGAAAGTTCTAAAAGAAAAACAGTCACTTAGTGTTGTGAGACGGAGACGGTTACTGAACACCTGGGATACGCAATTCTACCGCATATTAACAATACCAAATATATTAGCTTAATACTATAATCATGTTAAATAATCATTTCCTATAAAAATTTTAATAATATTGTTAAAATGTTATAATATTGTTAAATAAAGTTTTTATAATGTTATAATAATGATAAAAGATGATTTTATAATAGTTTTAAATCATGTTATAATTGTATAATCATATTAAATGATAATTTCCCATCATAATGTTGAATAATTTTGTTAAAATATTGTAATATTGTAAAAAAATGTTCTTGCAATGTTACAATAATGTTAAAACATGTTTTATAATAGTGTTAAATCATGTTGTTATAATGCTATAATCATGCTAAGTGATAATTTCCTAAAATAATGTTAAATAATTTTGTTAAAATGTTATAATAATGTTGAATAATGTTGTTATGATTTTATAATAATGCTAAAATAAATTTTTATAATAGCGTAAATTCATGTTGTTATAATGCTTTAATCATGTTGATGCTATGTACTGTTACACTGATGCTACTGCTGGGTCCCACAGTTGGTCGCCAATTTAACTTGAGGTATACTGCAGGCTTATCTAGGCCCCACATTGGGGAAGCCAACTTAACTTGACGCTGTACCGCTGTGGAAGACAGGGTGGCGTGTAGCGTCGTAGTTACGTCCTTCCGGCATAGACTATATGATGCCTGAAGGTTAAGGGGTTTGCAATAATGTAGTCTTTTGCTGTTTCATTTTGAAGGACGAATATATTGTCTGGAGTTTAAACAAGAACTACATACATCAATACTTGAGAGGTGTGGTACGCTAATGTGGCTACTCGTATTAACTGGGGCGTCTCGGGGTGGTGACTCGATACTTAGCNAGAGGTGTGGTACGCTAATGTGGCTACTCGTATTAACTGGGGCGTCTCGGGGTGGTGACTCGATACTTAGCTTGCTCGGCTGTTGGTGCTGGTATGATGTCAGCTGGGGCGGGTGAGTGAGCTCCGGCANGGCGGCCTTGGAAACAGGCCCGCACTAGGTGTCGTCTCACTGTGGTTGCTGTTCTACTGACGTGGCCAGGGGTCCGATACTCCCCCTCCCCCCAGTCGCACTGGCGCGGTTGGCCTAACTCTCTGCTCAGCGATCTTCAACTGACTGACTATTCTGGGCGGTAATAATCGACTTCCCACTTCTCTCGTAAAGGGGTTTTTATGCTCGCCAGCCTCCTCCCTTAAGTGTCGGCACGTGTCTCTATTATTAGGGGTGGGGGTGAGGTGGTGGAACGCAGAACAATGCCTTTCGAAATGCGTACCCTGGTTCCTGAAGGTTGGGGGCGGGGAAGGTAGCACTTTGCTCCTAGCTTGCTCTGTCAGCTATTTCTTCGCGGTGCGTTTCCACATTGTCCTGTGGTTAGCTAAGGGGGGAGGGGGGTGTTCTCGGCACCATTATCCAGCTCGTCAGCTGTTTCTTCTGCGGTGCGTGTTTTCTGAATTTAGGCGAACTGTGTTTCTATATCTCGTGAAACCTCTGCGAACAACAGATCTCACGGGCCTGCTAGAGGCGAAGGGAGGTGGGTGGTTGAAGGGGGAAGGCCTAAGCCGCAGAGCCGCAGGACATGTGTAACTGCGCTCCGCCACCTGCCTCGTGACACGTGTCGACTGAGAGGCGCTCGCAAAGGGGGTCAGCGACGTTTCTATTCCAAAAGACGTCACACGTCAATGTTAAGTGATAATTTCCTATAATGGTGTTAAATAATTTTGTTAAAATGTTATAATATTGGTAAATAATGTTGTTATGATGTTATAACAATGTTAATACATGTTTTCTAATAGTGAAATCATGTTGTTATAATGCTACAATCATGTTAATAATAATTTCCAAAATTTTAAATAAGTTTGTTATAATCTTATAATATTTTTAAGTAATGTTATAATTTTATAATAATGTGTATTATAGGAAATTATCACAAAATTATTATAGAAATATAACGACATGATTTAACGCTATTGTAAAACATATTTTAAATTATTATAACATTATAACAACATTATTGAACAATACTATAAAATTAAAAAAAAAATATTTAACATTATTATATAAAATTATCACTTAACATGATTATAGCATTATATCAACATGATTTAACACTGTTTTAAAATATGTTTTAAAAATACTATAACATTATAACAACATTATTTAACAATATTTTACCATTTTAACAAAATTATTTAAAATTATTATTGAAAATTATTACATAATATGATTATAGTATTATAACAATATTTAACCGTAAATACAACTCTAGTCAGTTACGTGAAGCTGCTATTTTAGTGAAACAACAAAGCTGCCATGCTGCCCTTTCCCGGCAGAAGTTCACACGTACCCACCGATGCTCAGGTCGTAATGGTATACAAGGAAGCCGCGGCGACATACCCCGCTCTGCTAGCCGCCTGGATGTGGTACCGGGACACAGAGGTGTTTCCACTGCCAGGTCATGTCCCTGGGATGGTGCGCAGCGACGCCTGTGAAGTGCTTATCCACCTGTCGCACGATGGAACGATGCTTCCTGCTGGTGGTCTGCCGGGTCGACCCGAGCCTTCTCGACTCGTGCGTCTATCCTCGTGCTAACACTGTGTCCGACACCGACTAACAAAGTAGGCATGACGGTTCGCGTGGCTTGCGATGTCTCGAAACGTCTAACCTGCCGTCTCGGAGGGCAACGATGCGGCCTCCCTCAAACTCATCCAGCTGGGCAAAGGCTTGTCAAATGCGCCGTCGGAAAATGCTGCGTGTCCGATGAACTTGACTCTGTGGTTCGCACTGCTACTAAGGCCTTATTCGACGTCCTGCAGCTGTGAACGATGGAGGGACGTGTACGATCCCTAGTGGCACATCCGCGCAAGGAAACCGCGTTAAACGGAAATGGGACACATGTTGGACCGTGACGATACTGTGTGGCAACTTTCGTTGTACTCGCGCGATTGGTTCATGGCAATCAATTTTTTTTTGCAAATGAGTGTATTTTTATGGCTTCCTCTTCCATAAAAATATTCCGGTTTTATATAGGAAATTGCCGCGTTTGGCGTATCGGTTAGAGCGCTTTTTCTCACCGTGGGTCACTTCCGGATTTTTGTGTGCCGCTGGTCGGTGGGTTTTCTCGGTGATCTCCCATTTCCACTGTCTTTGCATTTCGACGCTGCTCCATATCCATCTCGCTTCACCCTCGCCGTCTCTTAAGACCTAGTTTTTAAGAGCCGCTCATATCTCTCCATTCCAGTTAGCAGTGGGAAATAAAAAAAAAATCGGCAGTACGATGTTTTTTTTATGCTCTGTTTGCCACATCAAAGCAGCAAAATATTTATATTCTATGCTAGCGAAAGGGCGCCTGTTTCCACGGAATGCTTGCTGTATTCACAAGCTGACAAAGCGCCGAGGGCGCTGCAGTATGAATGCGCGCGTGTTGTTGTCGATTCGCTGTGCGAGCTCGGCGTCAACTGGAAAATGGGACAAGTGCTTTGAGGGTTANGGGGGGGGGGGTTACAAGAATGGAAAGGCAAACGCGGTGCTCATCAGCTGGCTAATGTGCATTCCTTGTACCGTCCCTTACATTTGCTGACCGAGCTCAAACGAGCGACATTCTGCGGTATCAAGACCGTTGGTTAGGAACCAACCATTTTTTTTTTTTAATGTACCAAAAAGTACTCGGATTGTGTGAAAATCCTACAAAATGTTGGCAACCTCCTACTTTTATCGTTGTTTAATCATTCCTCTGCGTCTGTTCTCGCTGCAGCGGCGTGCTCGTGTAGGGGAGGGAACCGAAACGGCAACATTTCGATCCCAGTCGAACACAAGACTCGTAAATTATGAGTCTGATATCGGCAGTTGTGTGGTTTGAAATATACTTCAATAAGGTTGTATTTTCGTATCTAGTGTGAAGTGGGACTAAGATACTAACCTTCTAAACTGAAACTCCGTTTTTTTAGTGGTACCTATATTTGCTGTTTTGGTAACTAATGTAGTAAAATTTTTAGCTTGTAAAATAAATTTATTTTTAATCATATATTATGTTTGCCTCTCATGAATTAAAAATAACTGCATCAGAGAAAGACATGAGAAGTATTTGTTTTTTACTCTCTTTATTTTATTAAATTCAGTGCATGATTTCTCTGAATGTAACGATTTTGTATGCCGTGATGTTATTATACAGCATTATAAAAATCGTACTATATTAATTTTTGATAAATTATAATAAATAATCCAGTCATGCTTTAAGGCATATCAAAGGTGGTAAAAATTGTAAAATAAAATGTTGAAGAAATGCTATTTTCCTAATGACTCTTGTAAAAAAAAGTTCAAGCTAAATTCAACAATAAAATATTTAAAATACATCAAATCTGTCATGTGTTTACCAATAAATTGGACACATAGGTGATTCACTTACCTTGTATTTTAATGTTTAGTAGCATGTCTTATAACATTGTGTCAAGCGTGTAAATTTTCCCAATACGGCATGCAACAAACGGTTATGTGATAAAATAGATTTTATTTCCCCGTGTCAAGTTTCTGTTCACGAGTGATTTAATTTTGTATTTCATATCTACAACCACAATTGTTTTAACTAATTTATTTTTAAATAGTTCAAAACTGGGCAAATATAAATGCACATCTGTTGCAATAAAATATAGCAGTCTTCTATAAAAATTGCTTGAACATACAAAACGTCTGAATGGTCTGATACCTGCGAGTTTACGTGTATTTCAAACTTGTTTTTAATTAAGTTCCGTAAAGTAGACGTTTAGTACGCCGATATATTTTATTATTTTATTTTAGAGTTTTTCTGCATTTTTTTTTCACTCTGTGAAAATATAAAGTATTTCTGAGAATTTCTTTATATACTTAAAGATTTCTTATAAATACAATACGAGAGCTAATATAATTTCTTCTTTATAACGTTACAAGAGCCACATATGTTTTACATCTAGGAAAATGCTTGTAAAGATAACGTATCACTTTAAATGGTGAAGTCAAAGTTACAAACAATTAAACTTTGTGATAAATATTTCAATTAAATTAAGTGAATGTGTTCATCAATAACGTTCTCCTGTATAGTAATCATAGAATTGGAAGGGGAGAAGAATGTTTACATTTAACGTTTTTTTTACTTTCAGTACATATAAATTAATAGCATCATACCATATTTCCGTAGGAAATACAGACTTATGCGATCGTGCGGCTCCATTATTCCAACAATTTTTGTAGCCTACCGCAGACTGTAGTAATATTTTGTGGACTCGACTAATGTCTGAAGGAATGCAGGAGGCAATCCACGCAATGAATCCTGCAACGCAGTCCACAAATCCAATCTGCGCCAGTTTGAGAAAGGGTTGCACGTCTGTCACGTTTAATGATTATCGTCAGCCGTCGTTTGTCCCGTTCTTTCGCGATCTTTTTCCAGGCCGCAGCGATGTCGAAGATGTGATGTTTTACCGGATTCCCGATATTCACGGTGCACTCGCGAAACGGTCGCACGCGAACATCCAAACGTTATCGCTACCTCGGAGATGCCATGTCCCATCTCTCGTACGCCGACTGTAACACCACGTTCGAACTCACTTAAATCTTGATAACCTGCCGTGGTGGCAGCAGTAACCGATCTAGCTGCCGACCGCATCGCGTTACTCCGATCGGTTTTTATACACCTCTGTTATTTGCATACGAACGCCTATGCCACTTTTTTTTGTTCATCAGTGTATATACACGATTTCAACTTACGTTCGTGGATGCGATGTGTGTGATCATGACAACGCCGTTCTGCCGTCAGCCCGCGCTGTGTTTTTGCTCGCAGACAGTATGGCTGCGCTGTGCCAGGGGGTGTTAAACCCCCGCGGCGACGGCCACGCAAGACGACATGCAGCACACGTAGATGGCCGCCAAGCGAGGCAAATATTGCAGTAACAATTGCGGCTAGCCGCGGGGACTGCGGTGAATAATGCAAGCTGTCGCCCGCGGTTCAACGTCGGCGTTACAGTTCGGAAATAAACTCACAGCGTGGCAGAGTTTGAACGTAAAGGAGGGACTTGTGAATACGTCAAACAATATATTTCACATCGAACAGTGATTTTACGGTTTTAACAATAAATTCAGTAAATTACACGACACTGCTTTTTCCCTAGTTGCCTCAGGGACAATACATTTTTTTCCCCGTTATTTATTTAATAAATATTTCAGACAACTTAAATCATAACAAAAAATGTTTAGTATATGTTACGAAATACTTTGCGTTATCGTAAGCTAAATACCATCAATTTCGTTAAATCGGCACGACGCAGGGTTGCTGGAGAAACGTAGTCTGAATGAAAGTTTTTTTTTTCCTTCGACAATATTACAAAGATTTATTTTATTTCAAACACCGAGGTATGGGCTGTTCACGGTTATTTGATCACTTTTCAAATCAACCTTTCAAAAATTTCACCGTCAGTAACTGCAAATGTTTTAACAGCCGTACTGTCTGGCAAACGCCCTGTTAAGTTGGTAATGATGTAGGGCGAGTAGTTCCAAGTTTTAACGTTGAATTAAAAGTGTTAGGTAAAAATGTATGAATACTGAAACTATTAATTTTACTTTCTGCTATTTTTAATACATATAAGCGTAAGAATGAGCAAATCTCTAAAGTATTTACTGTTCTAATAATTTCACATTTTCAGTCGGCTGACGCATGAACAGGTTATCAGAACTAATGCAATGTAAATTGTACGCCTACATATGGTCGAAGAATAAACAGCTTGCATACAAGTAGGCCTAGTTTTTAAAAAGGGCTTTCAAAAGTGCTCATTTTACGGTGTACAGCCCATAAAATTCTTACGCGTGGTTACACTACCACATAAAAATTTTCATTCCAACTCGTATCTGAGTGAATATCGACGATATCCGTGTTTGCTAATAGTGTAATCTGTAACTTATTAGATCCGGCAGCTTGGGTCAGAAATTCATACCTAGGAAAAGTAATAGCTTAAATTCTGTAAATATACCAGCACGGTCTATCACGAATCGTAGAGTGACTACTTATTTTATCACAGCTGCACCTCAAATCTACTGTTTAAGCGCCCCACTAAGGCAACAATTTTTCATTTCAGTTGTTGCGTCACAAGAGAGATATTTTCTTAGACAATGAGAATAGTCTGTAATCATTTGCGCAAGTAGTTGTAAATTGTGCAACGGAAATTCCTTAGTGACAAACCAGACCACTCTATGAAACGTATGAAACTTGCCCCCATCTCCACAACCATGTCATTCATGATGCACAAAAAATTGGAGCCAAATAATAAGGATGGAAAATCAAATCAAATAGCAATGCTGATTTAATTTAAGATGGTGACGGCAGAAAGTGAAAAATAAAAATTGATTCAATTTAGAGTTTTAATTTCCGGGCACCTCTCCTTGTTTTTTTTTTTTTCCATCCTCCACCCCAAAAGATACAAACATTGTACAGAATTACGACTTTACAAAGGAATACGAATATTACATCAATTTTATAGTAACAACTCCCCAGTTACTTAAAAATATTACAAACATTTAAGGGGTTACATAAAAATGTGTCGTAAAAACAATGCAACTATACAAGATAAGATACTAATTGGCACAAATTCCCCAATAGAGCCTACATTTAAAGTTTTCTGCATTTAACGTGTCTCAAATTGAGACCAACCCCTTAACGTGACCTCCCCCGGAGTCTCCGCCGACGCTTAGCTTACCAGAGCATTTATAGTAAAGATTCCGCAACCGTCGTCTCCCCAGAACTGAGGAGAACGTTCTCGAAACGGAAGTAGATCGTCGTCAAATAAAATTCGAAGGCAGCGCTGACGTCACGAGGCGACCCCCTAAGTTGCCCCAGCCGCCGCTAGGTGGAAGGAACGCTGCGTGTACAGTGAAACTCCGGCCTTCGCCGAAGCCAACAGGCATCAGCGTCGTGAAGTCTAACGCTTCCTCGGGCTGCTGTCAATGGGCAAACGTCTTCCACAACGTGAGTGCCCACGACCCTCGCCAGATTGTCGTGAGGCAGCGCGACTCCATTACATCCTTCCCTCAGGAAGGAACACCAGCGACCCGGCAACAGAAGGTGAAGAAGTCCCGCAGGAAAGTCAGCCCTCGCTGCAGGACCCAGCCTTCAGGCGGGAACACTCCAGCACAGCAGAACAAAGGATTATCTTCCAGGGTCCATCCTTCAAAGATCAGGACCTCAACACAGCAGAAGAGAAGATGGCAGAAACGAAATCAAACCAACACACACTACGCAAACTCCGACACTATGATCGGGTCGCCTCACAAATCTCTTTCCACAGAGTTATTAAATTATGGCATATTATGCACATATTTATTTAACCCTTAATACACCTTAAATATAGTTTTAAAAAAATACATATGGGACACTTAGATGTAAACCACTCATTAAGAGATCACATCATAAGATATAATGCGCTATAAAACATTCTGAATACCACGATAAAATATCTTAAATAAAACAAAACTATAAAGAAATATTATACTTCTCAAAATAAAAAAGTTGTCATGACTTTGCATGCATATATATATATATTCCATCTATTCGTCACCACTTTGCTGAAACTAAAGATATACAAACATCTCAAGGTATACGTGAATTGAACACAACAAATACATCATTTGTAAAGGAACAGTTATTGTGCCCCTCATCGATAACTTAACGTAATGATGTGTGAAACAGAAATGGTTCTTGAGCAAGCTGCGATCAGAAAGTAGTAATTGTGCACTCCTGCGGACTGTCAATGAGCCGCGTTGCCACGTCTTGCTTGCATCACACCAGCACAGCGTCTTGGCGTACTTCCTAACCAGTCTTCGGATACGCGTTTGTGGAACCAGTTGCCGCTCCTCTCGTAGGGAGTCCTCTAGCTGGGGAAGTGTTTACTGGACGTCCTCTCAACGTGCCTTTTCAGGTGATCCCATAGATGCTCTATGGGGTTAGGTATAATCTGTAAATGCATGTTAAGAGGACTCCAGACCCTCCCCCAAACAATTTACCAGCTAGAGGAAGCCGTACGAGAGAAGTGGCAAAATGAAATGAAGATTCTTTAGCAACAATGTGAAATTTCACTTCAAATAACTTACACAATAATGTCTCACTGAAATATGAGCGATTTGGTCAGTGCAAAAAATATGGTGAAATATTTTATAATGTTTCATAAACAGTATATGTTTCACCATATACAAAAATACGATACGTTTGGCCCAAACAGTTTTTGTTTCCCTCTAATATTTATTTTTCTCTGTGCATATACCACCCACCTAATTGCAGTGTTATTCCAAGCAAGAGCAATATTTTTTTAAGTCATTTTACAGTGTAACGTTTATATGTGCTGCTATATCGAGAGTACTGTGTGCCTCCGAGCAATACGAGAGTAGGAGAGTGTAACGAAATTTGCAAATCCATGAAAATCCAGACAATACGCACATATCTGGTACTGTAGCGCCACATACACGTTCAACAGCCAGCAGCTATGGGCACACGCGACTCTGCCTGCAATTCTCTTGGCAATTTTCGGCAGCTATCAACATTTTACGTAGCGTAGAATAGATTTATTTTAAATATATTATTTTAAAGATTTATACACAAACACAAATGGGTATATTGTACGTACCAAAATAAATGATTCACAAACAACAGGAAGTTCATGCAATAAATTAGTACAGGTGTACACACCAACGTGACACGTGACAGCCGGTCAGCAATGAAGTTCGGCGAACTACCATTTGTACTGGTGAATACTCCGAAACATCTGCTTTACGTTTGTCCAGGTGACACCTCCGCTAGATTTAGTATTGGGGTTTCCTGTCTGGCACTCTCATGCAGCTACGATGTGAGATTTTTCAATATCGTCTTCTCGACAATCGCTGGCCTTGTTGAAGATCTATGTCCAGTTAGCCCTGCCACGGTTGTGCTGATAATAACCAAACTTAATGGCAAAACTGTATTAGAGTATACAGTGGATCTAACAGGATCCAAAGCTTTTAAACTATTGTTGATTTAAACTTAAGTGGCAATACTGGAATTACTAGGTTTGAGGTTTAGGTTAACCGTGTCTTCATTCAACTAAAAGGGTTTAACTTCACATAAGCACATAACATTTAGAAACTCTACAGTAAAAATAAAAATTGGGAACTGTCATTTATCTCTTAAAAAAACGTTCTGCATTTCAAAAAGAGCCACAGTGATGTAGTAGTCAGATTTTTCATCTCACGCCAAGGCGAACCGCGTTCGATTTTCCAGAGCTGTCACCCAGATTTTCGCGTGGACGTTGTTGATAGACGGGGGGTTTTCTCGGGATGCTCTCGCTTCTGCCTTCCTTGCTTTCCACCACTGTTTCATCCTCGCGTTATTTCCCCCTCGCCATTGCTCAAGAGCTCGCTATCAAGCGCTGACCAATATACATATTGTTCTCTTTCTGCAATCAAAGTAGTTCGACGTGTAAAGAACTGAATGATCTCATGCACGAACACAGCGCCTTACCCATCGCGTTGTCTAGTGGTATTTACAAACTACTGATTGTGACTGAGTCTTATCCTAAATGTTCTGTGTCTGTATGCCGAAGGCACGCTCACGGCAGATTGTGCTACGTCGACCATGTCACGTGTTGTCTGTGAATTATGAGAACAGTGCAGGTTCCCAGGACAGGGATGCTCGTGCCAGACGAAGTTGATGGCCTTCCCCCTAACCCTCTGACTCACTCCCTCTCTCTTTCTCTCTCTCTCTCTCTCTCTCTCTCTCTCTCTCTCTCCGCCGTTCCTCTTTAGTCTGAAACTACCAGTGTTGTTCCCTCTGGTTTTCCAACCCTTCCTCCCTATCCAACCCACTCCCCCATTCCTCCAGCGGCATCCATCCCTTTATTGTAGCGCAAGCGCTTATCCGGAACAAAAACAACAAAAAAAAAAATGCAAAAAAAATCACCGACCTCAGTGCTGATGGGAACATAATTTGCGAATCGCTGACGCGCACAGGCGCGAACCAAACGCGGATTGCTGGTGCAAGACTCGAGCGTAAAGCACAAAAAAAATACGCTCTGCGAATGGAGCCGTGATAACTCAACAGTTTGTCAAACACAATGGCGTGTGAGGAGGGGGGGCGGGAACGGGCCCACGTCCAATATGGTGATTTCTATGCGTCTTCTGAAAACGGTAAATGAAGGGACAGTGGGGGACGGTCGATAGCCATCATAAATGCCTCGTTAGCCCCCTGGGTGACAACGGGTGCTTCAGCAAAGTGCCTCGGTCTCGTCGGAGAGGATAATAAGACATGTACGCAATTAGAACGATGAGTGCTTGGGAATGAAAACGTACAACACAACGGGAGTGATACAACGATGACCGTATGACTATAAATACTCAGTACTTTGAAAGGTTTCTTTTGCAGATAACAGCATCTTAGCTATGAGCAAGGCTTCGGAAAGAATGCAGCTTGTCGTAGCAGGCGGAATACTCGTCTCCCATCTTGATTTTCGCGTGTAGGAAACGCGACGGACGTTGCTGTTGGCCGGAGGGGCTCCCCCCGAGAAGACTACCGCGTCCCCCCGCGTCGGCATTCCGCCGTTGCTCCATCTTCTTCTCATTTCACCCCCTCTGGCTACGGTCCATCCACGGCCGCGTCCAACTTTTTCTGAACCACTGCTGAAGTTCTACTTCCAGGATATTCCTCCGCCTCGTGCAAACAAAGCTTAACCTAGTACCTATAGAAAATTACACCAAAGGAAATAATTACACCGCATTCGTGCCCACTCCGTGCTACGATACACTCTATAAACATTTTATGGTACGCTTCCTAAACTGAACTGGAAGTTTTTATTCCATGTATCGTATGAATATTAATACCTCACATCTGGCTACGAATAGGAGATGTTTATAGTAGCTACTATACAAAGTTGGAACGTTTCCTACGCATTTGACTGTTTCCTGAGCAAATGTAGGAGCGCTAGCATGAATTTATGGGAAATAACTTTACCATTCGCTCTTTCTTACTCTACGTACACACTCATATAGTAAATTTGCGAATAACTTCTTGGAGTGATTTTGCATAACAACTACATCTTATAAGACATTGCCAACATACCTATTTTCTCCCTAATTTCATTTATGTTATTTACAAATTAGATATTCCTTTGTGCAGATAACATATACTTAAAAGCTAAAGTTAACAAAAAATAAAGTATTTTTATGTAATGACAAGTACAAAACACTTGTGATACAAGATACATCTAGGAAATGACCAAGCACGTCATATATGGATTGACTTTTCTAAGGTTTGATTCTAAAGTGTGAAGAAACCGCAAATAGTCTATATCTGGAGCTTGAACTCAGGCTTTGAAATCCCGTTCTATTTTTTAATATTTTTTTTAACCAGTAAATTACCCTCAAAATACTTATCTACGAAAATAAACCACACTTCAGATCAGTCGCGTGTGGTACTATAAACACACTGGAAACATTATTTTAACGCCTCCCAACGTGGCTCAAAGCGGCTATTTCAGAATGCTGTTTCTCATAACATACGAACCGGGTTCAGACGAAACTACGATAGAGTGCGCTGGTCATTGCTGCAATGCCGTGTCCAATCAAATGAGAGGGTCGCCGCTTAAAGTCCCATAATTCCAACGGCACGGCGGGAAAACTACACTTCGCGCGTAGAGACGATATCTCTGTACATGCGCCGGCCGGCCTCGGCCGTAGCGCTTCACGCATTGTTGCCTCGCCCACGAACACACTGCCCACCAGGCTTAACTCAACCCGTCACAGGCGCTACTTTACCTGAGAATGCTAGGCGAGGAAGAAGAGGAGAAGTTAAAATAGTGGTTAGCCCCTACCCTTTGCGAGCGAAGCTCACTTGAACTTAATCCGACCCTTACAACCTCGCCTTTCGCAAGATTCGAGCACAGAATAAATCCGTGTCGAGGTTATTATTTTCGCATTTTATTCGTGGTAACTTGAACACTGCCAGAAATATCACTTGGAAGATGTTGAAAGGTGATATTTCTTTTTCTGTTCTATAAACATCGGCACGTGCTTAAGAACACTTGTTAACTTGAATTTAATCTGCCGCTTTGCAAGGACAGATATATAATGTTTAATAACAGTTCAATAGTCCAAAGCTTCGTGCAGCAGGCCAGGCACCTACACGTTTATGATAGTTATGTGTTAAAATGAGTGCATCCAATTCCAAAATGCATAAGTTTAATTGTATTATATGTCTTCATGCGAAGGACTATTATGTAAATATTAGCTGTCAATAACAAGTGATAGCCATCAATGTCAATATTTAAAGTCATGAATATTTATTTTGTGGATTGCCTGTAAACTAATTAGTGAATTATTATTAACTATTCTATTTAATTAAGACCTCTTTCCCGTAAAGAGCCAGGCTATGTCGAGGAACTTTGAAACATTGTAACTGTATTTTACTTGAAGAGGAAATGGAAAAATTTATATTGGTGGCACAGAAAATTATATATATAAGACTTTAAGTCTACTGTGACCATTGAGCAACATAAACATTTTTGTGCGTTTTCTAAAATATTGTGTTGTAAATATGCAATATTTCAGCGGTAGATACGAGAAAATATTTGGCAACTATTTTTCAAAAAACTGTTCGTAACAAGAACAGAAAATTATTTACTGTACAATGAAAATCTAAAGATGTTTTCTGTTAGACATTTTCACCATTCTAACCAGATTTTTATGTAAAAATCATTGCTGGGTTACATTACAGTGTTTAGATATTCCATTACAAACCATATTACATATTTTAATGCAATTAAAACTGACTGGTATTTTTTGAGTTCACGTTAATTAATTCTTCTCTCTCCTTTTATTTCAAAAATAAAACTAAAATATTCCTACAAAACGAGTATGTGAGAAATTGTGATTGCATAATTATTGGATTAACACCTATGTGTACATAACAGATATATGTGATAATGAGGTAATCACTAGCAGTTCTTACATATCGAGACACATAATGTATGTATTTTGAAGTGGTATTAATAAAGTGAAAATCAAACTTCGACTTGGCGAAGGCAAGGAAAAAAAATTCAATTGAATTCTAACTGGAACTTATAATGTAAATTATGTGAAAAATTTGGATTTCCCGAACCGCTAAAGGAACGGGAATCAGCTTTGTAAAAAAAAATTACTAAACATTTCTAACTGATGTGGTGGTCAACCGTGCGGTTTGTAAGCACTGTGCGAAATCTTTATTCAAGATACTACTTGTAAGTCACATTAGAGCATTATACACTTACTGCTCTTGACTTTTGTTAATGTTTAGTGATATAGTTTCAGAAATATCTTTGAAACAATGTCGTTGAATTTCATTTCGGGCCAGTTATTACACTAATTCCGTACAAACAGGTTATACCATAAAACAGCCACAGACTCTATTATTTTATTTCTAAGACTTGAAAATGCTCCTATGAATGTGTTTCAACAGACATGGTTCAGTATAGTTTGTTTCGTTTTGTTCCTTAGTTCTTCCTGTCTGAAACGATAAATAGGAAACAAGTGACCTATTATATATACACACACAACACACACACACAGATATATATATATAGAAGTCCGCATACCCCTTGCGAAACTTCTACGCTGCTATCATATGACAAGTCCAGAGTCCATGATGGGAGTGTCTCGATTTGACACAAGCATTATCCCGAGAGATTTGCACTGCACGAACAGCTTGTAGCTTGAATGTGGCTTAGGAGTTTTCATGAACATGCTGTCAGTGCTATTCTTAATGTCTTAAAGTCACGATGGGTTGCTTTTTCGAGCTTGAAGGCAGAAGGCTTAGCACGAGATTTAAGTATCTTCTCATCCCACGTTCTTGGCATTTCAGCTGTTTTTTTTTTTGTGTCAAAATCAAAGAAAAGTCGTGAGCATTAGGTAGGTAGGAGTGGCTTCGAACTGGGAACAAGTATGTCACTCTTTCAAATATTTGCAAAACGTGAACGAAACAATACAATAAGTGAATCATTGCTTTCTTCTTATTTTGACCAGGACAACCGTCGCTGATCAAAACAAGTTCTGACTTACAATCATTGGGCGAAATGTTGTTTGTTGAGATGGCGAATCATAGGCGTAACTTCGCCATGTCCTTTCCGNTGACTTACAATCATTGGGCGAAATGTTGTTTGTTGAGATGGCGAATCATAGGCGTAACTTCGCCATGTCCTTTCCGGCCCTCATGTTCCAAATATCTGCATATGGTGACGTTGTTACCCCCAAATCATGTTTTCCAAATAAAATTTAATACAGTTATCATGAATAGTATACAATGTTAGACGGTATGTGGGAGAGGAGTAAATTTTGCATATATTAAAAATATAAGCAAGCTTTCAGGTTTGGCTGTACTTGCAAAATATTCCCCTTTTTTTCATTCGAGAACGCCTCAGCTTTTCTTAAGTGCACAATTTTTTGCGTTTCCAGGTAATTTTTATCTCTGTTAATCGCAGCAGCATTACGTTTTTTTTTTANCTTAAGTGCACAATTTTTTGCGTTTCCAGGTAATTTTTATCTCTGTTAATCGCAGCAGCATTACGTTTTTTTTTTAAAGGAATCGGAAATTGTGCATGTATCTGATATAGCATATCCTAAGTGAATATTGAACGTTTTGAAAACAGCCCAATAAATTTTGTAGAGAACATAAATATGANTGATATAGCATATCCTAAGTGAATATTGAACGTTTTGAAAACAGCCCAATAAATTTTGTAGAGAACATAAATATGATACCAACTGAGAAACTCTGCAGGCATATCCTTGATAGTTAGATCTTCCGGTGAATTACGACGGTCCGAATTATCTCGCAAATACTATGTGATGTTCAATCATAGAAACAACTGGTGCAGGCGTTTTATTCGGCCTGTTGTCATGTTTCCCACGTTTGTCTCTGGGAGATAACCCTTCTATTATCAAACTATTTTGCAGTCTAGTGGGTCTGTCTTTTGAAATACCGCGAAGACTCAAGATAGCTTTATTACATATCTTGACCGCCTCTCGACCATACGGATTCTGTATTGGTACGACGCTCTATAGTCCTTTTCAAAATCCTGGGTCCTTGGACGATGCTGTGCGATTTTGTGCACCGCAATTAATCCAGAAAGATGAGCATCTTGATCATTTTTGGAAGTATTTTCATTGAAGTCATTCAGGATTTTGGTGTCGGGCTTCCTCTCAAATTGTCACTAAACAATGTAATTATTAGTAACCTTTGTTACTGATGCAATCCAATAATAGTAATTATATAACTGTTGTCATAATAATGTGTCACGAGTTATCTAACTAACAGGTAATAATAACAATAATTTACATAGTGTTAGGCCCATTCTACAATGACATGGAAGTGTAAGATCATACACAATCAAAATAATATTGGGACAATAAATACTAGTACATGATTCTACTTTAATCTGTAGATATTTCATACATAGAACTGGAATACACTGTTCTAGGTGTTTATTTGTAAATAATGTTACCATAAATACAGCCATAACCTATTGATGTAGTTAACTACGCATATTAAGTAAAAAATATTGAAAGCCTGCACATTTTCTAGTAAGAAAAAATATTTATTAAAATACACGCTGATAAAAGAGTTTATCCTAGTTTCACTGTGATATGTTTTAACGTGAATCACTCTCGTCCATTAAGGGGTTCTGTAGATTATTTTGAGTTAAAAGTGCTCGTAATAATCATGAATTCAAACTACGATAAATTAATGACCTCTGAGCACATTTATACGTATCAGTGTACCAAAATAGAACGTAATTTAGACTGGAAATCAACTTCGGTAACTGCAGTTTGTAATGAGAACTGAACTAAAGCCGAGCGTATCGCTTATTGGATATCGAATTTCACTTCAACACCATTTAATTATTTTTAATAAGAAACCACACTAGTTTATCTCTGAAACTTTTTTGCTTTGGGCGTTGATAAAACGTATTAATAGTTTAGAAATAAAATCATAACTACATTTTATGTTGAGTTTTATAATGTCAGATACACTCTTTAAAAATGCAATTTACATTTTCAACGTTATAATTTTAATTTTTCGTATATTTACCATAATAAGGAACTGTGTAATGATACGTAAATGAGAATCGTTTATAAATTTCACTACGTTGCTATAACAAATTAAATATTTACATATGACTGCAAAAGAAATGGAAGTTAAACGTTATGTAGATCCAATTTCCCTACTACTTCACATCTTTTCTGGCTCCACATTCCACGGCCCCGCTTAAAGCACCAATTCCTTGCACCCACTATTGCGACGTGGAGCGAGGCGTTTTACCGCCATCTAAATTCAGCGGGGAAGATAATTGCTTCAGCTTGCCATCTTGACGCAAACACTCCTCGTGTTTTATCACTTCCTCGCGTGATCATTTTCTGTGCAGAGACAAGAGAGAGAAGGGAGTAGAAGTAATTAAGGNTTTTATCACTTCCTCGCGTGATCATTTTCTGTGCAGAGACAAGAGAGAGAAGGGAGTAGAAGTAATTAAGGAGTGCGGAATATGCCTTCAGGAGACGCTATGTATTTTCACATTATGCATGTATTATATATTATTTTGATCCACAGTTATGCACTTTTGCTTCGAAGACAGCGTATCTTGACACTGGATGTGACGGAAATAATGAAGAGAAAAGTTTGATTGTAATGTTGGTCACACGTAAAATATTTGAAGAAGCGAAGAAGTTGGCTTCTAAGTTGTCGGTGACTATGTGTGAGGACTATGTGGAGTAAATTAAAAGTGAAATAATATAAATCTAGCCCTTCTAACAATTTTCTAGTGACATTCAATTCTTGTGTCCTACATCGTGGCCACCGTGACAGGGCATTATCTAATTGCGGGACAAGTTGGATCAATTATTACGAACAAAAGGTTCNTGACAGGGCATTATCTAATTGCGGGACAAGTTGGATCAATTATTACGAACAAAAGGTTCTGAACAGGCAGTTTGCAAACAAAGAGGACGGAATTATACATGTTCAGACAGGTAATAGTACTTCATAACTACAGGCAAACATAACAAAAACGCCGAAAAGCAATGAGGAATATTGTGAGAAATTGTGATCAGTGTAAGAGATATTGAAAGAAAAACTTAATTGAACCACCTGGACAACTGCAATTAGACCGGATTAGAAATAACATTGTATTAAATGTCACGAGGTGGATTTAACTGTACCTATATTTCTAAAAGGTGGCAATGAAGGATGGATATGTTTTTTTTACTCGTGTTGTTTATCGTGCTGTACATTTGGAGTTCGTAAACACTGTTTCTGTGAAAGCCTTCACGCAGGCATTGCGACATTTTGTTTCACGAAGAGGTAGGCCAAGAATTATTTACTCCGACAATGGCGCTAATTCCATAGCTGGCGAAAATGTTTTCAGAAACCTGGACTGGGAATGAAATGCCTCAGAACGAACGAAGTGGATATTAAATTCTCCTTACAGTGAGAACCAGTTCTCTTATCTCACTCTGGGTTCAGATAGACTAGACTGGCAATGACTGAATCAAACTCCTCGCTACACGAGCGCAAAGTCTTACGTCGGAGTCGTATATGTATCTCCAAAGAGCACGACACGGCACAACAAAAACGGCAAACGATAAAAGGATTTTCAATGACACTGCTTGAATTTAATACACGGAAATGTACGCGAAGTTAAGAGTTTTTCGGGCAACCATTTACGAAGCGCTCATATAATAGACTGAAATCAAATGCGGTGAACGCAAGGAAAATTCGGAACGCATAATGATGACAGAGCAGATATTACGCTAAATCCATACAAGGCATACAAGTTAATATTATGAGCTTAACCCGGCAAGTTTCAATTAATTGTTCCCCTTTTAAGATGCCAGTTTTCCTCAGTAGGGAAAGTTCGTTTAAATATTTTGTTTTACAACGTTGTGTACCCTGTTTGGTGAACAAAAGTAGAAATCGTTTCTAACCCCAAACTGCTTCTCGTACGACAGTTTTCGTCTCATTGACGTTAGAAGCGTCCTGTATTTTAATGACTGTAGGTTTTAATTGTCGTGATGCACGTGCTGTGACGTTATTGTCGGCGCTATTTGATTCTGGCACTAGCGAGCATGACCAACTGTGACGCATTTCGTCATATTCAACTCGGTAAAACGTTTTCGTACGCTTACACATAGCTGTTGGAAACTAGTTATATTATTTTTTAAACACCAAAATTGAAATATAGTTTATCTGTAAATTATATTTCGTTTATAATTAATATGAATAAGAACAGAGAGAAAGTGTGTGCGTGTTGGTGGTGCTTGGTAAGAAATAATTCTTATACAAATTATTATTAAACTGAGTACGTACGTATGCGGTGTTATTTTCTAGACTCGATTAGGCTTTGTTTGCATGAGGCGGAGGAATAAGCTGAAAGTAGAACATTAGCAGGACTTCAGAAAAGTTGGAGATAACCACGAATGGACTCTAGTAATTATTTAAATGTTGATTTTAAAAGTGCTTACCTTAACTGTGAGCAGCCTAAAATGTTGACAACGTGCGGCCTGANATAACAAATTAAATATTTACATATGACTGCAAAAGAAATGGAAGTTAAACGTTATGTAGATCCAATTTCCCTACTACTTCACATCTTTTCTGGCTCCACATTCCACGGCCCCGCTTAAAGCACCAATTCCTTGCACCCACTATTGCGACGTGGAGCGAGGCGTTTTACCGCCATCTAAATTCAGCGGGGAAGATAATTGCTTCAGCTTGCCATCTTGACGCAAACACTCCTCGTGTTTTATCACTTCCTCGCGTGATCATTTTCTGTGCAGAGACAAGAGAGAGAAGGGAGTAGAAGTAATTAAGGAGTGCGGAATATGCCTTCAGGAGACGCTATGTATTTTCACATTATGCATGTATTATATATTATTTTGATCCACAGTTATGCACTTTTGCTTCGAAGACAGCGTATCTTGACACTGGATGTGACGGAAATAATGAAGAGAAAAGTTTGATTGTAATGTTGGTCACACGTAAAATATTTGAAGAAGCGAAGAAGTTAGCTGCTAAGTTGTCGGTGACTGTGTGTGGAGACTATATGGAGTAAATGAAAAGAGAAATAATATAAATCTAGCCCTTCTAACAATTTTCTAGTGACATTCAATTCTTGTATTCTACATCGTGGCCACCGTGACAGGGCATTATCTAATTTCGGGACAAGTTAGATCAATTATTACGAACAAAAGGTTCTGAACAGGCAGTTTGCAAACAAAGAGGACGGAATTATACATGTTCAGACAGGTAATAGTACTTCAAAACTAAAGGCAAACATAACAAAAAGGCCGAAAATCAATAAAAAAATATTGTGAGAAATTGTGTTCGGTGTAAGAGATATTCATAGAAAAATTTAATTGCACCACCTGAACAGCTGTCATTAAACCGCATTATAAATAACATTGTATTAAATGTCAAGAGGTGGATTTAAATGTACCTATATTTCTAAAAGGTGGCAATGANCGTGACAGGGCATTATCTAATTTCGGGACAAGTTAGATCAATTAATGTGAACGAAAGGTGCTGAACAGGCAGTTTTCAAACAAGGACGACGGGATTATACATGTTCAGACAGGTAATAGTACTTCAAAACTAAAGGCAAACATAACAAAAAGGCCGAAAATCAATAAAAAAATATTGTGAGAAATTGTGTTCGGTGTAAGAGATATTCATAGAAAAATTTAATTGCACCACCTGAACAGCTGTCATTAAAACGCATTATAAATAACATTGTATTAAATGTCAAGAGGTGGATTTAAATGTACCTATATTTCTAAAAGGTGGCAATGAAGAATGGATATGTGTTTTTTACTCGTGTTGTTTATCGTGCTGTACATTTGGAGTTAGTAACCACTGTTTCTGTGAAAGCCTTCACGCAGGCATTGCGACATTTTGTTTCACGAAGAGGTAGGCCAAGAATTATTTACTCCGACAATGGCGCTAATTCCATAGCCGGCGAAAATTATTTCAGGAACCTGGACTGGGAATGAAATGCCTCAGAACGAATGAAGCGGATATTCAATTCTCCTTACAGTGAGAACCAGTTCTTGTATCTCACTCTGGGTTCAGATAGACTAGACTGGCAATGACTGAATCAAACTCCTCGCTACACGAGCGCAAAGTCTTACGTCGGAGTCATATACGTATCTCCAAAGAGCACGACACGGCACAATGAAAACGGCAAACGGAAAAAGGATTTTTAACGCCACTGCTTGAATTTACTGCACGGAAATGTACGCGAAGTTAAGGGATTTTCAGCACCATTTACGATGCGCTCATATAATAGACTGGAATCAAATGCAGTGAACGCAAGGAAAATTCGAGACGCATAATGCTGACAGAGCGGATATTACGCTAAATCCATACAAGGCATACAAGTTAATATTATGAGCTTAACCCGGCAAGTTTCAAATAATTGTTTCCCTTTTAAAATGCCAGTTTTCCTCAGTAGGGAAAGTTCGTTTAAATATTTTGTTTCACAAAGTTGTGCACCCTGTTTGGTGAACAAAAGTAGACATCTTTTCCAACCCCAAACTGCTTCTCGTGTGACAGTTTTCGTCTCGTGGACGTTCGAAGCGTCTTGTATTTGATTGACTGTTCGGTTTGAATTGTCGTGATGCACGTGCTGTGACGTTATTGTCGGCACCATTTGATTTCGGCATTAGCGAGCATGACCAACTATGATGCATTTCGTCATATTAAACTCATTAAAACGTTTTCGTTCGTTTACACATAGCTGTTGGAAACTAGTTATATTATTTTTTAACTCCAAAATTGCAATACAGTTTATCTGTAAATTATATTTTGTTTATAATTAATATGAATAAGAACAGAGAGAAAATGTGTGTGTTGGTGACATTTAGAAAGAAATAATTCTTATACAAAATGTTATTAAACTGAGTGCAAAAGTATGTGCTGCGCGCTCCCTTTGGTGTTATTTTCTAGACTTGATTAGGTTTAGTTTGCACGAGGCGGAGGAATAACCTGAAATAAGAACATTAGCAGAACTTCAGAGAAGTTGGAAATAGTCATGATTATTTAAATGTTGATTTTAAAAATGCTTACTTTAACTGTGAGCAGCCTATAATGTTGACATGTTAGATGAGGGT
>NQII01007569.1:59228-95346 GCA_002778355.1 Clitarchus hookeri
AAAGACCCTTATTTCTTATTTTCCAACTTTAATGCGCGCATGCCATTCTCTGTGCTCGTCAAAATACCTGCAGTATGTGGCAGTGACATATTACAAAGACTGAATTCAAAAGTGCCCAATTAATTGTGAACAGCCTAAACAAGTAAACACTGATTTTATAGTGTTTTTACATTCGCAGATATTACTAGGCATTCCTCTTAAAGGTGACCTTCCATAAATTTAATTTTAAAACAGCTACACGGCGCTATCTCTTTATTCGATCTATTTTTGTTTGTGGACGTTAATGACGTTTACAAACTCCGTCATTTAACATTAAAGATGTTTCATAAAGTAAAAAATTTTCATAGAGTCTATTTTGTATTCCAAAAATTGGGAATTTTTTACACCTTTGACATTTCCTTAGGTGAAAAAGTTGCACTATGCGACAACCTCCTGTCTGAAGAGATCTATAAAAGTATTTCACATCCCAGCCAACAGACTCACATGGGAATACAGACCCAAATAGTTTGAACACAGGGTAAATATGGCTGGCGTTGCTGAGGGATGTCGAGTGCGGAACAGACTAGGCACAGTTGAATACCCAACTTTGCTCGGCGATGCACACCAAGACCCTATTCAGTGCTCACAACTTGAGTCGTGATGGAGGTTGTGCGTGAACCATGAACAGTCCGACATCCTCGCCTTAGCGTGCAGGTCCTCTCAGGACGACCACCCTCAGTATTTACTTAGTATCATTAAACAATGTATTGGTTAAAGTAACAATACCTTGGGTCGTTAACAACTTTCTTTATAGTCCTCAGGAGCTGGTCAGCTGTAACAGTGCTGTAATCGATGCGCTCGGCAAAGCCCTGAGCTTTTCCTTTGACAGCATTGATTTCCTGGTCGGCGTAGAAAGGCACTCCAACAATTGGAACGCCGTTGTAGATGGCTTCCTGTGTGCTGAGAAGGCCGTTGTGGCTGATGAACAACAAAATGTTCGGGTGGGCTGTAAAAAAAAAAAAAAAAAGGAGTACAGATAGGTTTACATTCGATCTAACACTTTTGAGCTCAACCTATGAAAAATATTGATCACGTAATTGCATTTATAATTGTGCAAAAACACTGTCTGCAGCGTTTACAATAGTATTGGTATCAAACTTTGGGGAAAAAAACCGCTTTTTTATGTTCAAATGTTTATTTTATATGTATGGTGTTCCCGAATTCTGAGATGTGTCCATTACACCCCCGTCTTCACGCCCACTAATGGAAATGGGTGCATGCAATGGAGAGATCGCGTCCGAATTCTTCTGCCACTGGGACGTTCCGTCATTATCTCGTCGCACTTCTTAGAACGTGGAGTGAACATTGGGTAGAGCGCGCATGCTGGCTGCTAGAACAGTCGACATTACGTTCGTAAACTACAGTTAACACGCTGTTTGAACATATTAATATACTGCTTCTGACCCATTTAATTTTGTTTTAATATATATATATATGAAAATACTAATTGACTGACTGACATATCATTGCCCAGCCTCAACCATTGGACCTAGAAACATTCATTTTGTAAACTAGGCAGCCGCTAAGAAGGGATTTTTTCAAAATTCGTACCATGAAGGGGTGAAATAGGGGTTAAATATTTGTATGGAGAACAAATATTAGATGGTGACATTAACACTATACTTCAGGAAAGTACTATATAATAGGGCTTAAATGACCATTTGTAGTTTACATAGTATTTGGGAAGGCTCTTAGATAAACCACAGTTCCTCAGCTCATCATTGCCCAAAAATGAGTCATTTAGCCACATTGTGGAGTTTTTGAAAAAAATTTGAAAAAATTATATTTTCAAATAAATTTTGGGAAATTAGGGAAATGTTTTGGGAAATTTGGGACATTTTGGCGTTGTTTTGGCGAAAAAAGGGACATTTCGAAGGGAAAAACGATGGTGGAGTGCAAGACCATGAGGTTTCTGCAGGGGTGTCTCTTTGTCCCTCCCGCCATCCTGCGTTAGAACATACATTATACAAACTACTTTCTCATGAGTTTAAACAGGAGCAATATAAATAGAAGGCACTTGAAAAAATGTTTTAAGTTTACTTTCATGCATCACCTACTCTTTCACACAGAAGGCTAAGGGTCACAGGACAGCTTCACTATAACCGGCTGCGAACCAGTTACCAAAAACTAACTCGCTGCTCATAAGTGTGGCATGCCGGAGATCGAGCACGAACAATTGCCCTCTTGTGGTGAGGAGCTCCACCCAACAATGCACCACCTGTTCGGAAAGTTAAAAGCACACTCTTCTCCCCTCTGATTAACGTATTCCAATAACGTGATAGTTGTATTAAGACTCAGGACACTTTGGCGTGAATACGTCTTTAAATTTAGACCGAAATATCGGGTTATAGGACAGAAACAGTGATGTAACGTTTGCGGGGTGATCCACTCCGACAGCAAAAATTCGTGGTTAAAAGACACGATAGAAATAAAAGCGGCCTCGTTCGCTCGGGTGTACGGCCTTAATGCACTATGCGCATGCGCGAGCAGCGAGCGGGAGATGGCGACGTCAGACGGCAATGGTGGACGCGAGCGAACATTTCCGTGCGGCATATCTCGCGAATCCGATGTGCTAGCGCGCTGATGTCGGTGCCAAACGAAAGATACCGCCAAGGTCTGCCGATTAGAGTCATAAAAGCCAAGAATCAATTTTGTTACTTTCATTCCATTTCCATATACCAAAGAAAATATCACCCGTTATCACAGACGCATTGACGTAAAACCCCGACACAGCCACATCCAGAATTTTCGGGTCTTTTTGTTGTTTTAATTGTAGATACTAGAGGACGATGAAATCCAACGTCCTCGAAGAAAACATCGCAGCTACATCTGAGCCGGTTCCACGGCAGCTAAGTGGTTAGACTGCTCGCTTCCCGCCTAGGCGAAACTGGGTTGAATCCCCGGCCGGGCCACTACCAGATTTTCGCATGTGGGAATCGTGCCGGACGATGACGCTGATCGGCGCGTTTTTTCCGGATCTCTGGTTTACCCCGCCCTTACATTCCCGTACTGCTCCTTTCTTACCTTATTTCACCCTCATCGACTCTCAAGACCTCGTTGTTAAGAGCCGCCCAAATCTCTCAGCTCATGTCAACTACATCAGTGCTGGCCTTAGCCTCACTGCATGTTAAATTAATGCGTTAGTAATTTAGTTGTTTTAATGAATTCAATTACTATGCTATATGAAGTCATAGGAACTTCATAATCGCGAACATTTTCCCTTCCATTTTCTTGAATGTCTCGTATTTCTTCAAGATTGTCGTTTAGAACATGTCCTATATTTTCTTTAATCAAATAATTCAATCGCCTATCACAGCTTTTCTGACAATATTAATTGAAGTAATCTCATAATAATCTAATTGTGTTCTCACATTAAAAATTGTTATAAAAAGAGTACGATATTTTTTAAAAAAGAAATGTACCTAGAACAATATCAAGAGTTGGCTTATTAAATGCAATTCACTGAGAGGCATAACGAGGGATTTCTTCAGTTCAATAAATTTAATTCAAGTAACTGAATTCAATAAATTTTTGATCGTGTGAAACGGTCTCAACTCTAGTCATTCTTATAAGCGTGACGACTATTGAGAGAAAGGCGAGGTAGGACCCAGAGTATCGTGCAAAGCTACAAGGTGAGAACGTGCGAAATGGTACAGCGATGACGTAATATAATCGTAGTCAGAAAAAGCTAATATCGAGTCCCAGTCCTGCCATCTTGATATCTGATTACTTTGCTTTCCAAAAATTACCACAGCCGAGCGTTGGGATAGTGCTTACCGGTATTCAAGTATCTAATATTTTATCTACGTTCAGAAGATATTTCACGGTTTTGTGACATAATGCCGATGGGGATTTGATAAAATTCCAGATCAGTTTAATAATAACTACCAGATATTTCCAAAGAATATTTCGAAAAAGTATACAAGCACATTTTTTTGTTACAACTCAAATGTTCCTTGAGGTCAAAGCAACGCCACGAAACATTACTTTGTAACCTCGAATGATGTTCTCTTGCGATAAATGTTAAACTTCTAACTATTTAAAATAAAATTTTATTTTAATAATCGATAAATACAATAAGTCATTTCCACGAAATTATTTGGAGTTGTGGCACTTGTATTAATAATTAGTTCGGGGATCTCGCTTTTTCATCCGCCCTTGCATTCCAGCGCTGCTCACCTCGCTTCACCCTCGTCGGCTTTCAAGACCCAGGCATCAAGAGCCGCCAACACCTCTCCACTTCGTAATCTCTTCAGGCGGATGCTGGGATGACTCCTTAGTGCAGGCCATGGCCGATTCTTTCCCCGTTCCTGTTTCTCTGGGCGCCTTTCTCTGTCTCTAATGACCGCGCTGTTAGTGAAACGTTTAGTCCAAGCATATTACCTATAGGCTGTTTACAAAACAGAGCACATTTGAAAGCCCTGCTTAGTGTACCATTGTATGCGCATTGTTTATTCTTCCACTACATGTTAAATTAACGTTGTCGTCGATTTGATCACTTTCCTCATGCGTCGGTCAAGTGAAACTGTCAGATTATTAGAAAATTAACCGTTTTACAAATATACACGTTCTTTTACTTTTGTGCATTAAATTAATAAAAGCAGGTGATATAATTTCAGTATTCACAAACATTTACGTAATACTTCTAATTTAACGTTGAGACATGCAACTGATTTATCTCCGCCGTTACCAACTTTGCCGAATGCATACCAATCAGCGTGCCGGTAAAAATATACGCAGGCAAGGACAGTGACATTTTTGAAAGGTTGGTATCGAAAGTGCTGAATTACCCGTGAACAGCATGTTTGTTGCGATCTCGGTCTATCTGAGAAGTTACGAATTATCACTAATGTTATTGTTTTTGAAAGTAATTAGAGCGAACCCAGGATGTCCCTCTGCGGCATCCACTTGCCGACGACGACGTTGCTGGGTTGGCCAGGGAGCGAGTCGGACTCCCACTTCCAGAACACCCTGTACGGCAGCTTGGAGAACGCCTGCAAGAAGACTTTGCGTCTATCGGCGGGCATCTTGTCACTGCGGATGTTGGAGCCGAGCGAGAAGTAGATGAAGCCCTCCGTCGCCTCGTCCATCGCCTTCTTCAAGTGCTGCACCGGGAAAATAACCAACACACCGTGTTCAATAGGTTTCAAAACCATTATAGTTTCCTCTTTTTTTTTTCTTTAATATGACATATGTAGCTAACTGAAACTATTCCTAAAGGAATACTCCTCAGCTATCTCCTTATACGGAGACGTTTACAGTCTGTTTCAAGTTTTCATTGCGACAGGCTAAAAACAATCTAAATCTATATGGTTTGTGAATCCCAACTGTTTTATTTCTAGAAATATATGAAGCTATTAGTCATAGATTTTTAGTGGCACACACATATTACATACACATGGAAGTATTACGTTTTAGGTAACAATCATGACTTCGAGAGCAGTAGCACACATCAAAATATTAGGTAATGTTAATGATCGATAGTAGAAATAAATAAAATTCTGCAAATTGAAACGTGTTCTTAACATCCCAACTTAGTTCCTTAATATAATACAGATCATACCGATTGTAAAACTGCAAACAGAACATAATTGGTCCTGAATTAGGATATTAGACTCACATTTGAAATGATAAAGTTCGGTCCCGGTCATTGAGGTTTTACCGCTGTGGTAAGCCATCCCAAATCCAAACAAACAAGAGAGCAGTTACCTTTAAGAATTTTACAAATTTCTTAGACTAAATTCACTGTCGGGCAGATGAAATGAAACTCTCAGAGAACATTTGTTTAATTGAGCAAACTGTTGTTTCGTTTCATCAGAAGTATCTAAGGAGAGGTGGAAAAGATTGTGATGTTAATTGAATTGCGTCTGCGTATCACACGATATAGAGTCAGTGTAATTTCAGATACAACATTATGGCACATGATGGCACCAGTGTAGAGAAAACTACAATGCGCCGTGTCCTAGAACACTGTCCTCAGGCGACGGAACGAGATTAGACCACAATCACGTCTCCTACGTGACTATTGTCTTTGACTCCACACACTGTTGGGAAAAAAAGTCCATACAATTACAGCAAATACCTATTATGAACTATCCACACATCTGCTTTAAAATACGGTCTTTGATTTTTTCAATAAAGTTCTCTCAGTAAATTTCACATAAATATCTGAAAATTCACGAAACGTGTCCACATTCTTGAAAGTTTACTTTATTTTAAATCTGCTCTTACCTAACTTTCCTAACTTGGGTATTTCACTGTGTGTAAAAATGACTATTGAAAGAAATAAAAAATAGTTTGTACGATAGCGTGAATTGAAATCGGAAAAATAAAACTTTAACAGCTCAACACTTTACCCACACACATACCAATAAATATGGTTGAAAACAAACGTATTAATATAACAATGCATGCACTACCTTAGTGTCTAGTCATGTTATTATCGTAATGTCGGTATATAACAGAAAAATTAAAAAAAGTTTAGATATTTTGCCTTGTAGTGGGTTTTGTACACGAATCGAAAAATCAACAATCAATAACTCGAACCACTCACCTACCACAACTTAACATGAAATATTTCTTAAATTTGGATTTTACATGAAAGTGACGAACGCGCCTTTTTTTTTAGTTTCAAGACGTGTTAGAGCGTTTGTTGTATTTGCAGTTTGCAAAACGACATTACGAAAAAAAGTTGTTTTATTTTCGTTATGTGCGTGTTTCACTGTGTATACGGGATGTTTTGTCCTGTATAGGAATTTGAACACGAAAAAACGAATTGCCACTCCATGAGTGGTTCGTCACTCTCCTACTACTATTTTACAAGATGTAGTATTGTGAAGATGGGATTTTATACGCTTCAGGTACCATCGCCATTGTTCGTGTCTTGAAATCGAAGCCATAAGAATACGAAGAGCTTCCGTATTTTATATTTATGGAGCTCATTTCCGTTATTAGACAATACGGAGTGTCATTCCGTAAATTAGGTCTACATCTCCGTAATAGAGTCCGTAAATCTACATAAATGCCTAACAGTGCAGCATCGTGCGACATGTTTGCATTAGTGCACCGGACATCAGGAGCAAGTGCGGGAATGGAGTCGCGTTGTCGATACGGAGCAGTCTGTCTCGGCTCTGGATTTCGACGACGACCGTAACCACGCTGACTCCGCAGAGCTGGGCGTCAGCATCAGCGCATATTCACGTCGCCTTTGGACTTGCGCATCTGGGCTCATGGTTTGCACCGCGACTAGTCACGACTGGAGAACAAAGTCTTGGGTTTGGGCAGTGCGCATCGACAGCGCACCGATGTGTTATCGAGGCCACAGGTATCCATTTTTGACCATTTATATGGTGTACTCCTGACAGAATTTCGCAGCACGATATTGCACGCCCACAGACTGCGGTCGTCGTGCAATACGCGCATAGAGTTACGCGCGCCATACTTGGAGTGCGAGATCGCATGACCTATCACCGGTTTCAGAATGCACGAGGGTAGTTGGGATGTCGTTCCCGCCAGTGACATTTGTGATCTGCCCTAACGCATGATGAATTTCGTCGGCACTTGGAAGAATAGTTGCGGAATGTACCGCACGACATAATTTGGACTCATTTTGCCTTCACAGCATGGCGAAAAGTTGTCTGCAATGCCTCAAAACATGAATGCATGTCATAAAATTTTATGTAGCTCGCTATTGGGCTATTTTTGTGTCCTCGTTGTTTAGTGGTACTAGCATTAGTCATTATCCCTATTTAATAACGATGCATGTAATCCTTCGTAAATAATTCCGTAATATATCTATATATCCTTCGAAGTGTTTCGATTTCTCTGTCAAGCAGTGTGTAATGTGGTAGATTGTGATTCAAATCTGACAGGCCAGCACATAGGTACCAAAAATACGAGGTCATAAATTTTTGTGGTAAAGTAGTGTAGCGTCCAAAACAACCGTCTCCAAATGCTGCGAACTGGACCCTATTTCCAGAGGACTCAAAACTGGATTTATCCTCTTTGAAGATGTAGAGAAGGATGTCGTTATCCTATGGATATCTCGTTGTACACTCCCGTTTCCCACACCATATTATTACACTCCATCTTGATTTCACCCAAACCTCAACGACGTTAAACGCCCACAACATTTTACCTACTTCCTCTCTTTCAATTATGTGTCATAATCTTGTTGTTGAAAGTAAACATTCTACTGTAGCACCACTGGAATGCTTGAAAGACGATGTTACCGTACCTTAGGCAGCGTTTCATTGGGTCCGATGTGCATCCCTCCTACCTCGACGACGGCGGGGACGACAGGTCGCGGGTGGTCGAAGCTGACGTGGGTGTTGACGAACACCAGGCTGGCATTGCTCCTGATGTCTTGAATAGCAGGCACACTCTCCCCGAAACACTCCCTCACCATTCTGTTGATGGTGGGCATGTACGAGTACTCAGACATGTAGAGCGTGTACAGGTGGAGCAAGGTGTTGTGTAGGCGCTGACGGAAGTTCATATGGTCCGTGAAGGCAATGGAGAGCTCGGGCACGTAGGCGGGGTTGTGGGGGTTGCCCGTCATGTAGCTGGCTGACATAGGGTGGCTGTAGGCGGTCATGCCGATCAACGGCGGGTTGTTGAACGCGTGGACGAACCCCAGCTGGCAGTCGACGGAGGTCACGTCAGCGATGATCACGTCGAACGCGGTGCTGTTGACGAGCTTCATCAGCTTTCTCGTCCCTCCCGCCGAGAGCGTTTTCTTGCAGACGTCGATGCCCCACAAGTTGAGGGTGTCGACGAAAGCGAACGGTGTCTCGCCGGCCATGTCTGTGGGTTCAATAATTTCATAGTCGTAGGACTCCAGGACAACGTACTGGGTGTAGTTGGGCCCTGGGTTCTTCTCCTCGTCAGGGGACAGCACGGTGACCTTGTGACCTCTGGCCGCTAGGGCGCGCATGAGGGAGCGGTTCCATATGTGGTGGCTGGGAGATGGTATCACTAAGAGTCCGAGAATGTTTGCGGCGTTCGACGCACGCGCGGCCATGACAAGCAAAGTGCAAACTAGTGCAAGATGCATTTCAGCAACACTGAAGTTTTAGACCTTTATTTGAACGCAATGAAACAAGTGGAGATTCTAATCGCTTTTGAAAATTTACTTCGTGCGTGCTTGGTACATCTCACATATTGNACGCAATGAAACAAGTGGAGATTCTAATCGCTTTTGAAAATTTACTTCGTGCGTGCTTGGTACATCTCACATATTAATTCTTCAAAGTGGTCAACTTCAACACCGTTCTTTGGAAAACCTAGTTTCTTCAGTTCCTGTGAAACAGAAAAAGTCAAATATCAATACATCGATTAAAAAAATTATATTTTTTAAGGACAAAAATAATTTTTTTTACGATAAAAATTATTGTAATCCGAATGCAAATTGGAAGGCATGTATTNATTTTTTAAGGACAAAAATAATTTTTTTTACGATAAAAATTATTGTAATCCGAATGCAAATTGGAAGGCATGTATTTTATTTATTTGAATTTTTTCCTTCATTAATTAGGTTATTTGTAGAGACCTGCAGGATTTGCGTTATTATTTGGCATACGGCTAAACTTAACAGTACTGTATATACTCCAGCCGGCGTCGTTTTTCCACTGGCTGCTGCATATACGTGAAGTCAAGCCCTTTCTTACATTTATGCGCTTTATTGGGGTACACAGTTGTGAAGTGTTAATTTATTGGCGTAGATTTACCCGGAACGTGTCAGATAAAGTTTGATCCAATAACAAACTCATTGCAAAGGTACATGCGCTTTAATATAAACTGGTCCCCAAATAATAATGCGAATTTTCCAGGTCTCTAGTTATCTGTAATGCGGCTGATTCTAGTAAGGTTATATATTTCAAAATATAAAATAATTTTTTTTAACCGTATTTATTAAACAGAGTAACGATATTTTTTATATAAATCTGAGTTTTAGCCAAGATTACTAAATATAGAAGGATGATTTACCAAAAGGTACTTCTTAGGAATAAAACTGAGTCATTTTTATTAATTTTAGAGATGTTAATTTCTCATGAACTGTAAACATTTGAAATGTATGCATTATTGAGGTTGAGTTTGACGCGTGGCATGTACATGGGATAGGCATTGCCCTGTTTCCACACCCTGCTATAGTTATCCAGGGCAGGCAGCCAGCTAGCCAGGGCAGGCAGCTGACAACGAAACTTCCGGGGAAACACCCTCGGGGTAGTCCGGATGCGTAAGGACACTCGGGGAAGAACCGAAGCCGAATAAAAGAGGGTAAGTCCCGAGAAATAGCTGATAGATAAGCCCTCAATTAAGGACACTGGGGATGCCCCGACGAGAATAAGTGCAGGCCCAGCTCTCTAGGAATCCCCGCCACAGTAAACAGCACCCTCCCTCCTCCCTAGTTGGAGCACACAAGCTGCTGATGAGACGCAAAATCATGCACAAAAATGTGCGAGGTACACAGGGGATTTCCCGAATTCTCTCTCTAGAAACTTCTGACAGCTAACTTGAATATAACGGGACACGAGTTAAATTTAGAAGCAAACGAGGCAGGAGGGCAGTTGTTCAGAGTCAGTTGAATCCATGTCGTCATGAGATGCTGGACCAGGGGGAGTTGAATACCAGCCGCCGGACCAGCGTCAGTGAGAATTAGTCACCAGACATATCGCACTCAGAGAGGCGGCAGTCGGGTGAGTCAGTCGAGGGCGGGTTTCGGATCCCAGCCGAGTCAATTGTCGCCAGCTGAGACAGGAGTTGTTAGGTGGCACAGCCACGAGACGAGTTAGGTGTTCAGCCGAGACAGGAGTTGAAGGAGACACGAAAGTAGGCTCTCGTGCGAGGAGAACAGTGCCAAGAACTTATGAGTAAATTCCCGGAAACGAGTGGCAGCCCCATACCGAGAGGCGCCATTCCCCGAGAAGACGTAGTCGTGCGCCGGATGGCGACGAGGCAAGCAGTCAGTCAGTCAGTTAGTCAATTGTAACGTCACCGGCGAGAGAACCCAGGAACAGCCGAAACTTCATGTGTAAGTTTCCAAGACAAACCAAGCAGAAGTGCCGAGAACTTATGAGTTCATTTCCGAAAACATAGTGGCAGTTTCCGAGGCGGAGAAGTCGAGAGCGCGAGACGAGTCGTGGCAGACATCAACATAGGAGAGGGGACGCGAGGTCTGCGACGAGGAACGCCAGCCGAGATCAGAGAGAAATCACAAGTCCCGGGAAACCAATCCCGGACTTCCGAGAAGGGAAGCCGAGCTGACCCAGCTACTTCAACCAAAGGTGAAGACGAGTTGTGAGCTTCAGTCGCGAAGTGCCACATCGAGCGAGAGGGAGTAGTCCAGCGGGATGGGGTAGGGAGTCAGTCAAAGACGAAGGAAGAAGCCAGCTGAGTACAGCACGCCAACGAGAGCCAGTCTGAGGCCCTGTAAAAGGGCCACCCCACTCACTAGACCTCAACTACCAACGAAGACAACTCACCAAAAGCCGCAGTCACAGATAAATAGAAACGTCTCCATTCCAACAACCTTCCCCGACGCATATCATTTCGCCCACCAGCCCTTCAGGCCTACGACTTCTAGGGGGGCTCAGTCTCGCCAGTGTGTGTAAATACCTATGTTACCTTCAGACAAATAAAATGCTGGTGTGTTAACAAACGGAGAATACGAGTATTTGTTTACCCCTTATGCAACAACCACAGGTGCCCTTAGTCTGCACCAAAGTATATTAGCTCAGTACCCTACTAGCCATCACTCTGTATACCTCAGATGGCCTAGTAGCGACAACGTTCAATATAAGTGATTTATTTTCTTCTATTAATGACACTTGTACAATAAAAATGGTTTTTTTTAGGGGGTAACAATTTTATAAACCGGTATATTAAATCCCCAAATATTTTAATAGTATTTGTCGGCGTCAAGACAAAAATCTATATAAAATTTCATACATAGTAAGTCTGTGTTGAAAATTTATACTAATTATACAAGAAATAAGCTTCCACCCACTGTTACTTGACAACGATTACTATTAATTGATATTCTATGACAATAACAGCCTCATAAAATAGGGCTCTTAAAATACCGTTTCTTCTATATGCTGGTTGATTACAATGTTTTTCGCTTAATATACTTTTATCAAACGTAAAGAATATATTTTTCAAATGATCTATCACAGAGTAAGTACTGAATTTCGTGCTATGTCCACATAATATCATCTCATGGTCTGTGAGCCAATCAAGGCAGGCAGGAGGCACGTTCTCGGTGGAAAGTGTCCTACTTCCAGAAATGACTTATGTTGTATATCTTCCAAGTACAAGAACCTCCTAAATTGTGTTAGAACATGTAACTTACGTTTCTCGTGGCGCTATCCTATCTCTTTTCACTGTCCGCATTAGTTTTATCGTGGTAGCAGCTCCTCTACCACGGTACGTAACAGCTGGGTTGTAGAACACTCATCAAGACAGAAACAAAGAGCCACAATTTCTTGCTATGCCATCCGGGCATAAGGACAGCTTGTTTTTATTTGGTTTTCTGCCAGCCAATTGATATTTTCATTTCAACCAGGACGTATGCTTTGTTAGTTCGACTATAGTAGTGCGAGACGAAAACTTTCATTTGTGATTATTTTTTCTGCGAAATTCCAGCTTTATGAGAATCAAAAAAATTATGCTTTTACCCAGAGGTCTTGTAGATAATTCCTGAAATGATATAATATTGAGCTGATTAGATGCGCCATTCGTGAAGCAGAGGTTATGGGAAAATAAACATTATTTGTGCTCTCCGATAGTAGCAATACATTATTTGTATAGTCGAATCGCGTTTTATTCGCACTAAGAAGTAATTTTCTAAACTTAATTAAGTTTTCATTCAATGGGGTGGAGGAATACCCTGAAAGTAGAACTTAAGCAGGGCTTCAGAAATTATTGGAAGTAACAGTGAATGGACAATAAAAAAAAACAGTACGCTCTCTCATTTTGTGATGTTACAAAGTAGAGAAGAAAATGCTATATTAGAGTGCGTGGAGGTGTGTTTGCGTGAGTGAGAGGGGCAATAAAGACGAACTCTGCATGTGCAGCAAATGCTGTCTCGCTACTGTCACTCTAATGCGCAGTTCACATGTATAATCGTAGAGGAAGGAAAAAGTTACTGACTCACCTGTTCAGCTCACAGTTTACATTATTTTCACGTTTTTTATTGTGAAGTGCTTGGGAGTCAAAGCTTGACCACCCTAGTCACGCATCAATACCCCGTCAGGCATAACTAATGTAGTATGGGCTCAAATTATGCGAATGTCCAAATAATGCAAATGAAACGCTAATAAACCTTTAGATATAAAGAATATTATAAGGTATAATAGAAAATAATAGATAGGAGTCCTTTGTCCTTTTTTGCAGCTACTTTCAAGACCTGAACACGGGGTAGCTCTTTAAGTTAGGGGCCGTGATGGTGTAGTGGTCAGACTACTCGCCTCCCACCTAGGTGAACCGGGTTCGATTCCTCAGCGGGGTCACTCCCGGATTTTCGCATGCGGAAATTGTGCCGGATGATGCCACTGGTGGGTGGGTTTCCTCGGGGATCTCCGGTTCCCCCGCCCTTGCATTCCGTAGCTGCTCCATACTCATCTCACTTCAACCTGGTACCCGTCAGTAGACCTCAAGTCGCTAGCCCTGAAAATATTTTAGTATTAGTGACTCTAGGGTTACTGACTTCACGGCTAAAAGAATTTGTCTAGTGAATTTAGCGCTACTGTTGCGCGCCCACTTCGCCCTCATTAGCTCTCAAGACATCGACTTTAAGAGTCGCCCAAATATCTCCACTCTACTCTCTAAGGTAGCTCTTCAATGGCTCCCCTTTGTGACCTGTAAACACTACACTCCACACAGACCAACCTTTGAACATGTCTTACAAGCTGGGCAATTAATTCTTCGGATGGTCCATCCTCTTTGGTGTAACTTACCGCTAACCATAATTGTTACTTTTCGGAGAGGGTTAAACTGCCACTAACTAGTATTTATATACACTGTTCAAAACAGAAATTAGGTCACGTCTTTAGACGTTCCAAACTACTTTGGACGAATGCATAGTGGGATGAATATTGGACTATTGCGGCAATAACATGCACTGTTTAATTGCTAAAGTGTCTACTCTCCAGCTCTATTTGTTTCATTTCTTTGATAATAGTATTATATTTATTTTGTGAAACTGATATCACGTTTATCGTTTCCTAGCTGAAACCGATTCGGCTCAAGAAGTTTTTGAAATTATCTATCTAAACGTTCCTTCAGAAGTAAAACGCAAGTTACGCATGCATAGGTCACCAACTCATGCACACAGAATGTCGCATTCGGTCGGTTTTTGAAAACCAACTGGGCCTAGCAGCCTAAGAGTGTGGTTTGTTGTCAAATTGATATTAAAAACAATCTTAACATCCACTAAAAATTTTCTGCGCTAAAATAGGCGTTCGCTAAATAAATTTTTATAAAAACATTTTTAAACTATATCTAAAGCTGTTTAAGAGAATTTTTTATGGCTATGTGGTAGTATGATAAGATTAACTCTTACTAAAACACGTTGCTGGCTTTGCACTACTAATATACCTTAAGTTTGAAACATTTCTCGATTGAATAACCTATTTAATAATGATTTGTATCTATTTCCAGTAACGTACTCCAACGAATTGAGGTATTTAACACGCAGTTTAGGCAAGTCTTAAAACTAAATTGTGATGAAATTACGAAGAATTGAGAAAAGGTATGTTATAAAATTCACAGCTGCTTATAACAGTTAGATAAATTAATATGCGATGAACTAAAATGGCTAATTAGTTAGTACATAAATATTTTTTAACGGTTCCATTACGCTGCTATTTATAATATTAGTAAATCAATTCTTTCCTCTCTAGTGCTGTAAATGATTTTGATACCCAACTGTGACGACAAAAAGGAAATCAGCTTTTGTTCATTACTTATATTTAGAAAAATTATATTTCCTAACAAAGTAGGCTACCTGGCTGCTAGCAACATTTTTTATGGTGCACTGGTTTTCCGCATGTGAATTGGTAGATTTGAGAGTATCTTCACGTAGATAAATGTGGGGTTTACCTTGACCGTTTGGTAGATATAGATTCCATGAATAATAAACGTTTAAAATAAAGTTAATTGGATAATGCGTTTGCATCTTTTGATTATATATAATAATTGTAAGTATTCTTTCAGCTTGAATCTGTCGCGATGCTCGTGGCAACTATTCAAATGCATGTATACGTATAATAGTACACTATAAAAATTTTCCTAAATTATTTTCAGCCTGGCATTCACGCGACTGCTAAATTCTAATAGGTATATATGAGTACAATTAAATGTCCACCGTCTTCAATTATCCATTTCTCCTCTGAGCGACATTATATCACTTCAGCTTAGAGTTTAATTTGTTACACAGTATAAAATCCGTGTAATATTTTTGAATATAGTTTCGTACATAGCCCATTTCCACATGCGTTAATTCTTACAACTAAACATAAGGCAAAACAAAGATAATGCTAACCTGGGATAATTATTAGTGACGTAAAGCGCAGTGACGTAACTACATAGTGGTTTGGGTGGTGATATGATACCACTGCGGAGTAGGTGGAGTGGAAAAGGGGGGGGGGGTGTATATGTAATATCCCCCAGATTGGAAGAGAATTCTGTCATCCTTCACCAGAAACATCTTTAAAACATCCATATAATGAATTTTATCCATTTTATGATGGAATAAGTATCGCTTATTGGATAAATATTTCCGTAAGAGACCACGTTATTTTTTACCATCCGGAAGTCACCAATGAGAGTGGCTGAATATGCCTACTGACTCTGGCGTATTGGAGGGTGATTGAACTCCTTGATCATTCCCCGTAGTTACCCCGCTGGTAAAGTGGAGTTACTCCCGGTAATTACTCCGCTGGTAAAGCGTGAAACGCATCCAAGGAAAAATATAATGGTAACAACAGCAATACCTGGTTGATGAATGCGTCTTCTGACTGGAACATTCGCTACCTCAACTGAAGAGATGACTGAACGCTGTATCTCATGGCCATGCGTGTCGTCAGAACTGTCCTTGGCAAGATGAACTGCCTGTTGCGTGTCGCTGGCTCAAGGTCGACGGGAGGAGGGGGAGCAATATTGAGGATGGGAGTGGTTACATTGCAACTGGCCAATTACTAAATCTACGAGTTTGACTCCCCGCCATCTATCGGCGAGTGTGTCAGGCTGGGCCGAGGTATCTAGAGTGCACTTAGCTACGAGGTTTTCAGCACCCACGGGGCGTGAGGTCAGATATAGATGAAACAGTGATGGATGGCAAGTTCGAGGGAAACGGGAATACTCCGAGAAAACTCACCGGCCAGCAGTAAATTTTAACACATAAGTATGAGCTCTCCTGGGATTGAACCCAAATAACAGTGGTGGGTTGTCGGTGTGTTTGCCTCGCCACATGACCCCTCCTCCCGAGGAGAAGATTACTTAAATATTACTTTGCCAAGCCTAAGCCGCGGTTGGAGTAGTGGTTAGAGCGCTCGCCTCACGCTAAGGCAAAACGGGTTCGACTCTCGGCAGGGCATCTCTCGGAAATTTCGCATGTGAGAATCGTGCCGGATGATGCCGCTGGTTGGCGGATTTTCTCGGTGATCTCCCATTTCCTCCACCCTTTCATTCCGGCGCCGCTCCATGCCCAACGTTTTCCACCCTCATCGGTTCTGAAGACCTCGTTAACCCCCGAAACCTCTCCACTTCACTTTGCCAAGCATCTCACGTGTTTAGATTCGTTTTACGTTTTTCATACACGGAAGCAAGGACGTGCTAGAGGCAAAACTGGCGTCGACATCAAAAGCTTCGTCAACTTTAATGCTTTAAGCTGAGGGTGGGCGCGTTAGGAATTAAAACGGTGGCCCTAGAATATTATTAACGAAAGTGTGCTGCAACCTTCAATGTTGTAGTCTTCGCGTGTTTCGCATTCTCTAGTGGTCTGAACATGAAATTACATAAGAAAACAGATTGTGAAATTCGTTCAATATTAGATTTTTAAAAGGCATATTTTGGATACTTTGGGCAGCAACTTTATCATCTACCTAGATCAGGGTAATTGTTTTGCTCACGTGAGTTTTGTACAAATAAAATATACTCCATAAATTTGACTTTCACATGTGTTCGAGGCTTTATTCCGTTCACACATTCCTCTTCGTTCTAGAGAAAAAAAATTATTCGTACAACTTAGTGCCATTAGGCTAATCTTTTAGAAACAATCCCAAAATTACTTTGGTTTTTTGGCTATCTATGGCCATTGCTGAAGATTTCTCTTGGCGAGTAAAACTGTACGTGCACCAAAGCCTTCACTTTAATTACACTTGACCTGGACTTGTTAATAAAAAAAAAGGATTTCCAAGTGGCTAGATATCTATGCCTCATCCACGTAAAATATACTCATATGTCATCAAGCTTGGATTCCTCGGTCTTCCTAAATATTTCCGCTACTTTCAAATACTATAATATTTAGCCATAGCTATCCAGTCTGAGTAGCATAATAAATTTTCTGTATTTTCATAGCTCCATTGAAGTNGGATTCCTCGGTCTTCCTAAATATTTCCGCTACTTTCAACTACTATAATATTTAGCCATAGCTATCCAGTCTGAGTAGCATAATAAATTTTCTGTATTTTCATAGCTCCATTGAAGTAGCCTATTGCATGCATAGGAGTACATAGCATAACATGTATAAGAACATCACTAACACTTACACATATTTCGTAATGTTGGTACTATCCTGTTTAAAATTAATATAGATTTTACTTATTTTACCAACGTTTGCCTGTTTAATATGCTAATTTAAAAGATCCTACGTCTTCCATTGTAAAAATAAAAGAAAATGTAATATGTTCCTTCTGAACTGCAGGATGCCATATGCATACAAACACACTTCGTGCTCATGCTTGTATAATGCACTAAACCGGGATCTGTCTGCAGCATGTAGCTTATCATTGGCTACGAAGATATCTGTAGAGGTTCTCTACCAGATTTTCTGTTACATATATTGTAGTCTCTTTTTTGGTAGGCAAACATTTGTACTATATGTTCTCGTGAATATGTCACAAACTCTCAGCGGTGACAGGAGGACACAGACATCAATTTGAGATACACAACCCGTGTTCTAAAACGCCTTAATCGAAAGTTATAAACCAAAACATCTATGTGATCCCTGGTAAAGTAAAAAAAGAAAACCTTACGGTTCCGTGAAATTAAGAATTGAACTAACTTCAGCTAAGATATCGACGGTCACCATTTATAAAATGAAACAGAGGGACCCACTCCAGTAACTTTGGGAGTGCGCGTCTCTCAAAACCCTGCGTACACTGCTACGGTAAATAGAGACAGTCAATTGTTACGTAACGACGGACTATGCCCGCCCACCTATCTAGTGCAAATATTACTTCACGGTTTTCGCAACTATAGCGCAATGCTCTATGTACTTCAGTCGGTGTGTGGCTAAATAATATACACCCACTACGAAACAGGCTTTATCGGTGAGAAGCACATACACAAGATAAGGGGTCATCCATAAATTACGTGAGGCATTTTAGAGGGGGGAGGGGGTCGAGCCAAATCTCACCCAATCTCACGTGGGGGAGAGGGGGGGTCTCGGCAAATATCACGTAATTTTTTTTCCCCCAAGGAACAGTCTAAAATTGCGAGAAAAGTTGGTTAAATTAAGTAAAACATGTTTCTCCACTAAAATACGGCTAAATCCTAATACACAATGATAATTATCGCGGTTATGCGAATGCCATATAGTAGCACAGAAGTACCTGGATTGTTAAGCCGCCACCGGCTAGCCAAACGCTCGACTCGGCATGCGATACGTTACGATACGATATATCGATACAAAATATTTTTTTGGGAATCCCTAGAGCATACGAGCCGAGTGGCAGCGCGCGCGGACAGGCCCCGACCTGCTGTATTTACGTCCGTAAGTGTTTGTTAGTCGACGGCTCAGTCAACGCTGTCACTCATTCAAAATGAGTTTATACCATAGTTATTACAATGCATACGTTAAAAGACACGTCTACAAGACGAAGAAGTGCTGCCAGGAAGAAGCGACAAAGTTATGGAACGCAGCGAAACAGAGGTTCCCGGAAAAGGAAGGTTTAGTGCTACACGTTCAGCAGGAGATCGAACAACTCCTCAGAGAAGCGGCGGAGAGAAAGGCCCGGACTACTCTGACATTCCTTACTAAGGTAGGCTAAACACCTTCTTTTCTATTTTATACACAAGACAATGTGAAAAAAATGTATTGTTTTATTTATCACGAATTCAATGAAGAGCGCTATTAGTTTTTTTAACGATATATTTGCCTCACACAAAATTATTAAAACAAACTACAGTATAATCCCGATAATTCGTATTATCAAGGGACTGAATGTTAAATGTGAATTATCGAGATATTCAAATTAGCGGGTTTACCAATAATCGGGAGCAAAAAAAGAAAAAAATACATATAATAACGAGATAATGCAAATTTGCATTAATATGTAATGCTAAACACATGGCTACATATGTATACATATGTAGTGTATATATAAATCAATAATTACAGCAATAAAAAACACATTATAAATTTACGTTTAAAAAAATCTGTAATTTTCTTTTGGTGCAAGCCTTGCAGACGGGTATTGTCGATGGCTTTGTCAAGCATGTTCAAAGCAGAAAATACTTCATCGCCAACGTCTGATTTCGCTAAGAAATGGCGCACGTTGTTGATGTATTGTTTAGCCACTTTAGGTGTAATTGTCAGCACATCATCTTCGTCATCACCTTCACCATCAATGTCCTGAGATGGAGCCAAAATTTCGTCATCAGTTAGAATCCCCGCTACCGCTAGGCCATCGTCAAAATGGACGAAATCTTCAAACGTTATAGAATTTTCTTCATTTTGAGGAAGACGATTCCAATTCACAGGGCATTCTAAGTCTTGTTCAGTAACTGCTGATGAAAGTTCCACCTTCGTGAATCCACAAGCACGAAAACAGTTTTTTATTGTGCTTTCGCTAACACTTTGCCACGCCTTGTGAGCAATGTTCATGGCTGAAAATAAGGTGATTTTATGATCCTTCCCATCCTCGATGCTGTCAAGGAGTTGCATCACTACTTCCTTGCGGTAAAAGGTTTTGAACGTTTTAATTATGCCCTGGTCTAGAGGCTGCAGCTTAGAAGTAGTGTTGGCAGGCAAAAACACAACATTAACATGACTGAGCGGTGGGGTATTGTTGTGGGCCGTACAATTATCCATGAAAAGTAGAATTTTTCGCTGCCTTTTCTCCATATCAGCATTCACTGATCGTATCCATTCCTTGAATAATTCACCCGTTATCCACTCTTTTTTGTTTGCACGATAGGTCATCGGAAAAGTTTTTATGTTTTTAAAACATCTTGGCTTGGCTGATTTGCCGATCATGGGCGGTCTTAATTTCTCAGATCCATCCATTTTGGCGGCCAACAATATGGTTACACGTTCTTCATTTTTTTTTCTGCCATGACACTTTTCTTCCTTAAAACACATTGATCGGTCGGGGAAATACTTATAAAATAACCCCGTCTCATCGGCATTAAAAATGTTGTTGGGCTTGTAAGAATCGATTATTTCTCCCAATTCGTCTTTCCACTCAGAACAAACGTCGGCCGATACACTCGCACTTTCCCCACCAAGCTTCTTCAATTTTATGCTGTGCCTTTTTCTAAACCTATCAAACCAACCTTCACTCGCACGAAAGTCTTTAATTCCCATTTTTTCTGCGAAAACTTTTACTTTTTCTCTTAAAATGTTTCCTCCAACTGGTACATTCGAATTCCGTGCTTGCGCAAACCACTTTTTTAAATTCTCTTCTAGTTGTGGATACTCACCAGTCTTAAAGCGCTTTACTTTGCTGTCCGATGTCTGGGAGGCGATTTTGTCCTCTTTCTTCAGAATTGATGTTATTGTGGAAGGAGGAACGTTATAACGTTTGGACACGTCAATTTGTTTACCACCACCGGCCACGGCGTTAATGATTTCTTTTTTTTCTCTAATGGAAAGACACGTATTAACTCTTTTCGGAGGCATGGCTAAGACCGAACTGACTAACTTTTCACTCGCTCTGCTCCTTCCTACCCTCTCATAACCCTAGACCGGACACCAAGGCGCTTCTTAGTTCTGGGAATCACAGACACATCGCCTCACAGCCTACTCGGCGTCATTACCTGCCCTTCAAACCCTCCTACGTCCCTCAGTACCCATCCGGTATTTTTTACTCTGCCCGAATTGCATCAATCTAGAGCTGGTGTACAGTCTAGGGATAAAAACATTACGAGTTAACGAGATTTTTATGTTGGAAATAATAATTATTAGACGTTTTAATTGAGCTCGAGCACCGAAATAAATGCGTATTATCAAGGGGACCGGAATGCATTGTTTTTTTTACGAATTAAAGGGATTTTCTCAAGGGACCGGCAAATTTGTACGAATTAGCGGGATATACGAATAATCGGGATGCGAAATATCGGGATTTCACTGTATCTTCTTAATTTGTCAGTCTCATGTCTTCATCGTGATGTTTTGATTCCAGGGAAACACTAAGACCTCCAACGGTGCTTCGGCTGAGGCGAGCGCTCAGAGTGCTCAAAACGTGGAGTGTGCAGGTCAGGCTGGGACGAGCGCTCAGAATGTTCAAAACGCTGAATCCGCGAATCAGGATGGGACTACTGACCAGCAGCCAAGGGGTCAAGATGTTGACGACGATCCTCAACCGGCGGGTTAGTATTCGCCTCCCTTCGTATGCGCGATGTTTTCTTCCTTTTTTCTCTGTTTAAATCAAAATGTTCTTCGCTCCACAGGTGCTTCGAAACGCAAAACTCAGCCTCTCGTGATCAGCGACGATGAGTATGAAATCACGTCAAACTCCTCACCATCCGCTGTGCGTCCCACTCCGGCACAAGACATTATGAAGGGAACGATTGCTAAACTGCGTGTGGAGCTGGATTTGACGGAAAGGCGTAAAGGGTCTCTCATAGCTGACGGCACTGAACACGAGAAAGCACGTAACTTGCGGCAGGGAATCGATGATTGTGAAAAGAAGCTGAAGCTTAAAGAAAAACAGAGAGTGTACGCTATGAAGCACAGGGAAAATAAACGGCAAAAAATAATTGAATTGTGTTCTAAGAATCCCGATGCGGCGAAGTCGTTGACGCCTCGTGCTGGCCCTGGACGTCCCCGTTTAGAAAAGGAGCAGCCTGAATTACTGAAAGCAATAGTTGATTTAGCTATGTTTGGTGCATCTGCTGAGGAGCGGCGTCGCTGTGAGATAGTTCGCACTGTCCATACGCTTTCAGAGCTCACTAATAAACTAATTGAGCTGGGGTTCAATGTCTCCCGAAGTGCTACTTATATTCGACTGCTGCCTAGACGGGCAGATACGCGTGAGGCTAAGCGCCACGTAGTGACTGTTCCGGTGAAGCTGAGCCGTCCTGAAGCTGACCATCACAAAGCACACCAAGACCAATACTTTTGTGTGACCTCCATAAGGTCTCTGGAGACAGTAGCCTCAGTACTTGGCCCTCACTCCGTGACTTTTTTATCTCAGGATGATAAAGCCCGTGTTCCCATAGGACTCACAGCGGCAAACAAGCAGGCGCCCTTGCTAATGCACGTTGAATACAAAGTGTCACTGCCAGATCACGACTTTGTGATTGCTTCAAGGCATAAATTGATTCCGAGCGTGTATGCTCTTTGTGAAGTGAAGCCCAATGAGATGGGTCGGCCAGAAGCCGTCTCATACAGTGGACCAACTTATATAGCAATCCGAAGTGGCAAGCACTCTTCGTCAACTGCAACTAGTCACGCTCAAGATTTGGACACTGTTATAACCCTTGATACTTTTTACAACTTTATGAAAAACGGCGACGGCGAAGTTAAGCCTGTCCTTATCATTTCGAGTGATGGCGGTCCCGACGAGAACCCACGATATCGCAAAGTGATCGCACACGCTATAGAGCATTTCAAAAAATATGATCTGGATGCAATATTCATTGTGACTAATGCCCCTGGCAGAAGTGCTTTCAACAGAGTAGAGAGGCGCATGGCTCCACTCAGTCGAGAGCTAACGGGTGTTGTTCTTCCCCATGACTCTTTTGGGACACATCTTGACTCCAGCGGCAGAACAGTAGACGTTAGTCTGGAAAAGGATAATTTCAAAAAGGCAGGGGAAATTTTGGCTGAAATATGGTCTGCAGTGTGCATTGACGGACACGAAGTCGTTGCTAAATACATAGACTCGAATAATGACACTTCCAGCGTCCCAGACCTTCCAGCCGAAGAATGGTACACCGAGCATGTTAGAGAGAGCCAATATTTACTTCAGGTACGCGGCAATTTGTTCACATTTAATAATGTATTGTTTTCTTTTCGTATGAATTTTCACAGTAGTTTACCTTATATTTTGACCACGATTTCATGCGTGCTTTTTTATATTTTTCTGAAATTTTTTAACGAGCGTGAGCACTTACGAATGTATTTTCATTTAGAGTTTAAAATAATGAATTGCTTTTAATTATTGTTTCAGGTTGTGAAATGCGATGATCGGGACTGCTGTAGCCCACGCCGGAGTGCTCTACATATGATTCTTCAAGACCGTTTTCTGCCACCTCCATACCCTATCAATCAGGTTGATGGGCATCCGACGGTCCCGGACCCTGAAGAGCATGACGGAAAGTCGTTCGCTCCCTTCTTGATTCGCCACTGCCTACCGATTCAACCTTTGCACGCCTTCATCAGCATGCCCTACGACCTCTATTGCCCAAGTGTACGTGGTGATCTAGAAAAGAGATGCTGCAGTACGTGCGGTATTTACTTTTCATCCATCATAAGAGCTGCAGAGCATCGGCGTGCAGTCCACAGTGCACTAGCTGCAACAGCGCGCAAAGTACGACCCTCAAGAATTGTCACACGTCGAGCTACTGAGCTTCTATGTGCAAGCGACAACGGTTTAGAGTGGCTAAATCAGAGAGAGGTTGAAGGAGCAGATGATTTTATTGAAAACCACATAGACATGTTGGTTCCAATAGTAACTCTTGAGACCGCACATGAGTCCCCGTGGACAGAATTAGAATAAATATTCTTTAACAAATTCATGTAGTTTCTACTTAAGTATTGTATTGTTTGATTTTATCACTGTGATTCTAAACTACGTAATTATAAATCTGTAATACTAGTCTTAACTAGTCTTAAATAAAAATAATTAAACAAATTATGTTTTTTTTAAATAAATCAATCACGGATTAACGTATTTACACAAAAAATACGAATTTTGAAAAATCTCACGTGTGATTAGAGGGAGGGGGAGGGGGTCGAGAAAAATCTCACGACATCTCACCAAGGGGGAGGGGGGGTCGAAAAATCATCAAAATCGCCTCACGTAATTTATGGACGCTCCCTAAGGGAGGGTGGACCATACAACGCTGATTGAAGACTACGCGAGGTGCGAAATGAGCATGACTCAAACCATGGATGATATGTATATGACGTGAGTTCAGCTGCTGTTCCTATAGTGTTTTGCATACAGCACTGGGCTCAATACCCACCTCACATGATGCTGCCCAGGTGCTTAATCACATTTCCTCGGCCACGTGATCATGCCGGGAGTCCGCGAAGTCCATCTTCCCCCTTAGTTGCGCACTCCAAAATAATCCGTTCAACGTTTTATTTTACGGCAAATAAAGCCATCTCATAGAGGCTGTTTGGTTTACAGTAACAAAATAATGCTTTAATTTAAAGACACTACTCAATGGATTTAACAAAAATTATGCCTGTGGCAAGCCTATAAAAATGGTTCATATTAAAACAACATTTTCTTTGTCGTAACAAATAATGTATTCCAGCAAAGAAAGAGTTTTTTACAGTCGTGAAAATAGACGCATTTCACGTAACCTTTGGGAAAGTCTTGCCAACATGACACAAACTGCATATCTTCTACGTAGATAAATGGCCCTATAAAACTTTTCTACTTCCATGGTGTTTGCATTTGCTTAACCGCGAACAAATATATCTGCACTGAGAAACATGTTTTGTTAAATAAAACAAATTTTCCTTCGTGTAAACAAATTAGTGGTTTCTATAGGGTTGGATAAATATTTAGTTGCTGAAACCAAATTATTTAGATATTCGTATTTAGTTGTCACAAACTTATAAGATAATATTAGTTCAAATAAATACACTGAAGAGCCAAAAAAAACTGGTATAGGCGTGCGTATGCAAATAACAGAGGTATGGAACCAATCAGAGTAACGCGATGCGGTCGGCAGCTAGATCGGTTACTGCTGCTACAATGGCAGGTTATCAAGATTTAAGTAGGTTTGAACGTGGTGTTATAGTCGGCGCACGAGAGATGGGGCATAGCATATCCGAGGTAGCAAAAACATTTGGATGTTCGCGTACCACGATTTCACGAGTGCACCGTGAATATCGGGAATCCGGTAAAACATCACATCTTCGACATCGCTGCGGCCGGAAAAAGATCGTGAAAGAACGGTACAAACGACGACTGACGAGAATCATTAAACGTGACAGACGTGCAACCCTTTCTCAAATTGGCGCAGATTGTATTTGTGGACTGCCCTGCAGGATTCATGGTGTGAATTGCCTCCTGCATACCTTCAGACATTAGTCGAGTCCATGCCACGTCATCTCGCGGCACTTCTGCGTGCTCGCGGTGGCCCTACACGATATTAGGCAGGTGTACCAGTTTTTTGGCTCTTCGGTGTTTTTGTATTGATCCACGCACATGTAAAAGTTGCGATTATAATAAAAAAACATTCTAAACACGACGTAAATTTTCTAGTATAGGACAAGTACGTAAATAAATATTATTAGATTCTATATCTTTATTTTGTGTTCCTGTTTAATTTATTACAATGGTATAATTTATAATTTAAACCATTATGTATCTTAAATAAGTGCACAAACACTGTTGATATTCGCTGTCACGACAATTACAAACACTTTCAAAACGTATTTTTGGACTTAAGCAATAAAATTGCCCCCATTACCCTATACCAAACCAATTATGTCACTGCTGGAACCAGCTGAATTTTTCCGCAGCAAATTCTGTATTAATTGACATCATATTTTCCACGTGAAGAGATGCGTTATTTACTTGAAACGAATTGTTAATTACACTCGACCACTATATTTATAATTTTTGCTGTAATCAAACTGATAAGTTAAACCTACTTGTAAGATAGTACTAAATGTATACACATGACGTTGGAGCAACGAAATAATTTTTTGGCTCAACATTTTATTTTAAATGTATTTATTTGGTTCAAAGGAACGAATGCAGATGTTTGGAGCAACATGAGATTAGGTGAGTGAACACAATTTTGTTGGCTGTAAACAAGTATACTAAAAGAAAAATGTTGTTGTAGGAACCATAATTCTGTAACCGTTACTCACCAAGACTGTTAAAATAGAGACGACAGTCTGGTTGTGGCTACCCTACGAACATTGTTAAAGGTACATGGTAACGCCAACAGAATATATTGTAATATGTCAGTGTGTCAGTAATCAGTGACGTCATTACTTCCTGCACAATAGACTGTTGCGATTACAAACGAGTAGGGTTCTCACTGTAATCCAGTATGGTGTTCCCTACAATGCTGCTCTGATGCCGCTACAAAGCTGATTGTGTACCCAACACAGACAAATGTCAGTGCTAACAGTCTGCTATGTTGCCCCAACTGAGCAGTATGGTGGCCACAGCAAAATTGTATGGTAATCCTGACTTTCTGCTCTGTTGCCTTCACTGAGCGGCGTCGTAGCCCCAACCATCTTGTGTGTTCTATTGCAATTCCCTCGTCCGTTCATAGGATGTGCTGCTATCTGTACTTATTCTTCAGAACTTGAAAAATGCCTAAATAAAGCAAGCAGCTTCGAAATGCCGGACATTGTGTTCATAGACGGACGTCTTAGGCCTCTCGCCTATTATATCAGTTATGAGATTCACGTTCTTAATTGTATTTTTATATGGTTTAATTTTTTTAAAGCATGTCATGTAACGTGTCTTCAGACGAATCTCGACGCGATAAATTCACACATGAGTTAGCTTATTTATTTAATAAAATAATCTTTCCTTTATGTTATATACAATATATTTATATTATAACACATTGGGTGTCATCTGATATAAAAATATTTTTAAGTGTAAAGTTTGTGTAAACAGGTTTTCCTTTCACATCAGATAAATTGTAGTACGAATAATAAAAAGGCGTTAGTTATTTCATTTTTGTGTCGCGTTTGTGTAAACTATACACATATTTTAAAAACAAATAGGACATTCCAGAACCCTTGTTGCTATTATAACATTAAACGCCTAACATGGCGGCGTCTGTCGATACTTTAAAATGTGCACAGTGCCCTCACAGGTTGTCAACAGCCTCCACTAAATAGACGTGACTCCACAACAGCAGCAGTTTTCTAGCTATCTTCTGTATTGTCAATTGCACTAGTTCTATAAACTTTAGAATAATTAGAGGGCGCCTTTAACAATCCGCGACACTGTTGTAATTACCATACTTGTCCGTTAACCGTACAATACCAGTTCTGTAATATTAACGGAATCAGATGGTTCCTCTAACAGTTCTCGGTAATATTGTAATTACTATTCTTGTTTGTTAACTCTAAGATACTGGCTCTGCAATCATAAAAGAATCAGAGGGTACCTCCAGAAATCCACGATACTGTTGTAGCTACCATAATTTTTCTATAAACTTTTGAAAAAGAAGCGATTTCTACAGAACATTCTGTTGCAGTTACAAAACAGTACTGTTGGGTTTACAATATATTGTTCTGTTATTGTAACAATAATGTAAGATTGTGTTGACAGCTATCCGTATAGTTCCTACTACAGAAAAAACTGCTCTTTCTACAGAAACTATGGTTACCACAACAGAATAACTTCCAACAATATTTAGATTGTTTTGCTAACAATTTGGATTGTAAAGTATTTCAGAACATTCTGTTGCTTGTACTAAAGTTCAGTTGTCGCTATAATAAAATGCAATTACAGAAATGTTCTGTTAAATTCTCTCTACTGATTTCTTTCGGTGTGCGTACTTTCAAAGCTAATTTATGGCAAGTGAATATTTATTATAGTGTAGAAATGCACAACAGGAATTTAAAAAAAAATCTTTTCTGCCTACCGCGTGATAGTATGATAAATTTTAAGACTCACACAGTGTTCGTTTGAAAAATAAATAAAATATTGCATTTTTTTTTTTTACTAATTTTTTTTTTATTTGTCACATTTCAATAACCAACCTATTTGCTAAAACCCAGTTTTATGAAAGAATACTAAAAATTATGTGGACATTTCCACTCTAGTGCGGAAAACAAAATACATTCTTCACGTAGGTTCTAACACAATGCAACTTGGAAGATTAAACACTATTATATTTATTTTATGAGAAATGTACAATTATCCCATTTAATTACATGCAAAATGGGGGAAGGAAAAATTCCGGTACACAACGTGACAGAGGCATAAATGCAGCATAATAACTTAGTTTTAAACACAGTTGAAGGCCCAGGTAGGCGATCCCATTAATATACAATTAATAATATTGCGATAAACCCTCTAATCACAGGAAAAATATACTTGTAATGTAGAAATATCAAAATTACTACGCGTCTTGTAAGATATGAAACGTACGTTTAATCTATGTATATAAAAACTTTGTGTCCGTTTGTTTGGACGCGTGTAACTTCCGAAGAAATTAACCGATTTTCATTCTGTTTTTTTATAAACCTTCCTTCTGTTCCCACGAGTGTTTGTACACCTTTCTTTTTATATGTATTACCTGCAAGGTACTAAAATCTGCAAAAAGCTCATTTTTACCATGCTTTCGTGTCAGGAAGCGCCCTAGTCAACAAGGCAATGTCAACAATGTAAAGTCGCAACCTAGCAACAGATCTATCTATATAAAAACGATATATCGATACTTATAGATATGACGATATATATATAATGATAGTAGATATAAAATGCCGATGCTAGCCCGGGTCCTGGCACACCATAGATTTTAACCATACATTTTCTACCCACTTTTAAAAACTAATGGGTTAAACATAGCCACATGTTTATAACCCACTTTTAAAAACTAATGGATTAAACATAACCATACGTTTTCAACCCACTTTTAAAAACTAATGGATTAAACATAACCATACGTTTTCAACCCACTTTTAAAAAACTAATGGATTAAACATAACCATACGTGTTCAACCTGCTTCTAAAATTAATTGTTTGAAAATAACCATAACTTATGAAAATGCTGATACGAGCACAGCACAAAAATAATTACCAGCGAGACATTTTTTTCATTTAAAGAAATGAAAATGTGTTATAAACAAAACATAACATGGATCAGTTACTAAATGCATTAAACAGCACCCGCCATTTTATGAAACTTTCCGACCTCACACTAGGGCAGTCCTACCCGATAAACCACGCTGAAATAAATGAAACCAAGTACGGTCCCAAAGTGGTAGTTACTTCAGGAAATTTTAAGGTGACCCTACCAGACAGATATGTATACATTTTCAGTACAAAACTGATAAGTGATGTCAATCGAGGAGGCACAAGTCTTGTGTATAAAGGATTGAAAAAATATGGTGACACACAAAGGCATTCTATTCTGTTTGTAAAAGAATAAATGCACATATTCGTATAATTAGACATCAGTATATTTTCATTTGTATTCATATCTCTATAAGGTTTTAATGATTGTTAAACCATTAAAACTCAATTACCGCTCTGACTTCGTACAACATAGCCTAATTAAAAGTTTAGATATGCACCTCCAAATACGACATATTAAAGTAGGTGAAACACCTAATTCTTTTTCTAAATCTTTCATTGCACTGTCTATAGAAATATTATCCATCTTTATTATCCTAGAAGAAAATATTGCAAAAGGTTTACGTTCAACTTAATGACTCGCCAGGGACCTTTTTTTTATTATTATTACGGCCTAATTTTGACGCCAATAAAACTCCGTTTTTCGGAGAACTCCCACACCTCACCACTCGGCCGGCCTTTTTTTTTTATTTTTTTTTTTAGTGGTGAGGTGAAGGAGTTTTTTTTTAAGTACCCCCTCTCAGATGGTGTGGCGCCTAACACCATCTGAGATTACCCAGCTATACATCTGATACAATACTGACTACTGTAGAGAGTATTTATGCTGGGATTTTAAGGGGTAACATGTAGTTGCATCTGCTACTCTTAGATCTACTAAGAGTAAGAGCATTTATTTTATTAGCTCAAATTTGGAACGACTCGGTTGATAAACATACAGTGTGGATGCGGGCGCCTTCACACCCACACTGAAAATTTATCCGCTCAGCCCGGGATTTGAACCCACGAACCTTGCGTTAAGAGTCGGACGTCTAACCACTGAGCTATCTGGCAAGACGCTAGGCAAGGTTCTTCATACAACTTACATTGCGAGTCCCGCCGAATGAATCACGTCCAGAGTGTATACACTGACCTCGACTACATCCTGGTTCACATATTGCGTCACAGATAGCGCGGCCGTTTGTAGATAGCGAGTCGGTAAGATGGAAAACCACCAAGAGAACTCGCGCGCGCTGTGTGATGAAGTCAGATACACGATTCAATTGCATTTATCAACGAGCCTGACCTATATTCTTTAGTTTTTTTTTATGAAGCTTTAATGGTTTAAATAACCATTAAAGTTATTATATGAGTACTTCCAACCTAAAAGTACCTTTTTCTTTAATAGAAATATAAGTATCTACGGTCTCATCTCTAAGACCACAGTTCGTTCTGATGAATCAAAATTTATTAATTTACCTTTGTCATCCTTAATTTCAACTATTATTTCCTTTACTTGAGCTGTTTGCACGGGAAAAAACAATGGGTAGGCTGGCTCGTAAAATATAGTATCACCAAATCCAAATGTCGTCCTTGGTTTAAATGTAGCAATTATGCTAGTTTCTCTGTGGTTATATTCATCATGTTTTAATATCATCCCATTAGCTATATTACAGTGTATATTTATTGTTTCAAAGGGAACAAATTTTGGAATTGTATTTCCAAAATGGTACTCATTTGATTTCAGGATTTTATTTTCTGTGAAACCCAAAAGTTCTCCTATCGAACCCCATTTTCCAAACTGTAAATCAAACACACATTTTACTTTCACCCTGTTTGTTGTCTTATCCAACTCGAGGGATATGCTATTATTTTCTCCCCCACCCATTGGAACTACTTCAAATGGGGGAATTGTCTTTATAGTTTTTACAAGATCTTTTAAACTATATTGGCCAACTGGAATTTCAACTGATGTTTCCATACCACCCATGTTTTTAAAATAGAGTCTATTTTTCACAGGGGTAATGTTAGGCGTTAGGTATGCAGTATAGAACTGAACTAAAGCCACTGAGTGCTCCTCTATCTCTAAAGGATAATGCAGTCTTTTCTTCAACACTGATTTGTTATCTGATAGCTTGAATACTTTACTCATTTATTACAACAAAAAAAATCTATTAAATAAATGAATAATCCAAGAAACATGAAACAGGTAGACTGGGATATTAAAATAAGGATACCAGACAAAACTGTATTGACAAAACGTCATGGAGAATTAATGCCTAATAATATTAGATGTTTGATAGTGGGCTCTAGTAACTGCGGAAAAACAACTCTTATGATAGATAACTTTATTTATTCCCCAGGATGGTTGGACTTTGGTACTTTATATGTGTGTTCAAAAAGTCTGAACCAACCTAAATATATTGCTTTAAAGGAAGATACAGAGGTAGCAGCAAAATTAATATCTGAACCAATAGCATACTTTTTCCCTACAAATGAAGAAATGGTTACCGTGGATGAATGTTGTAATGATTCTGTTGTGGTTTTTGATGATGTCATACTTGAAAATCAGGACAAAGTAAGAGATTTCTTCACTCGCGGTAGGCACAAAGACATTGATTGTTTCTATTTAGCTCAGACATACTCAAAAGTGCCTAAACAGCTTATAAGAGACAATGCCAATTTTCTTTGCATATTCAGACAAGATGATACAAATCTTAAACATATTCATAGCGATTTCGTTGGTGGCGATATCCCATTTGAGAAATTTAGGGAGACTTGTTCAAAATGTTGGGATAAGGAATATGGTTTTGTTACAATAGACACGACTCGTAAGTTGAATAATGGTAAGTATCGTAATAAAATTAAAGACTTTTTAAATCCTTAGATTATTACCGCATTTTTCTTTGCTTTTAATGGAAAAATTTCCATTAAAAACTAACAGACTCTGCGCTTTTTTTAAATGTATTTATATACCATAACTATTTCAAAAAACACAACTGTGCCTTCAGGTACACTGAAAGCTTTTGGAATTTTAAAAAATATCTTATCATCAATCGCGACATCGAAAGGTTTATGTATGGCGATGCTTTTTAAATTATGGTATAATTTGATAATTCCTTTATAATCCTCTGGTTTCATTATTATCTCAATTACTCTTCCACTTCTCATAAAAAGGTATTGTGTTTGATTATTACCCAGGTAAAATAATTTGTCCTTTGAACTGTATTTCCCGACTAAACGAATAATGTCAATTCTGTTAGACTGATAGTACTCTAAATTGACCGCATCATTAGGAGCAATAGGATTTCCCACGTTTCTAAGCCTTTTGTTTTCAAAATCTATATTATTATCTTCTTCCAAGTAGGTAAGAAAGGCTTTATCCAAGGATCTTTTATTTCTTGTCAGTGTGGTTATAAAGTCACTGAACTGTGGGTGGGAAACAAAATCATTAGGATTGATCTTCTCAGTAGTTGTACCATTATCCCGGTGATCTTTAATTTGATCTTCAATCCAAGAGGTCATTAATGCATTTCCACATATATCCATCGTTTATTAATAATAAAATAATTTTTGGAAATTTAAAATTATGTGAAAAGTGATTTAGCACAATGACACACAAATGGCCACAAATTACTTGGTGGAAATTTTGAATTCTGCTATCGTTATAAATAATATTACCACCGAGATACGCAATCAATTCCCGGGGTGGATCTCCACCAAATGAGTCGAAAAAATATTTTTTATTGGATTCTTTCCAGTAGCATACCCAGTGTGTTCCAGAGTTTTTTGAAACATCTAGGTTAACAATCCCACATTCCTTATCGAGTGGCGTGTTAGGCAGCTTATCAATCATAAATACACCTCGAAAATTTTTAATGTTTAATTTTTTAACCATTATATCAATATCAAAGTTACTGAGTGGAGTTACTTCTTTTTTTTGGCATTCTTCACGCCCTTACCTTGTTTTTCCATGGCTAAATTATGTCTATTTTGTTCTTCCAATTCCTGGTCTCTCTTCTTAGCATTAATTACTGATGTAGCGATAGATGAAGCACCTCCTGCCAATGCCCCTAGAGCTCCCAATGCTGCAAAAATCAAAGGTAAAAATCCACCCTTGTGAGATGTCAAACCATTTCCAGCCTTCATTTCCTTAGACATTTTCTTAAGTTGTGGAGTTGAGATTGTGATAGTCATACTTTTGCCTTCCTTCAATTTCTTGTTTTTGCGTTCCAGTTGGTCTTTCGTCAGGAAAGAATCAATATTCAAACCCTCCAGCTCCTCGCTAGAAACTTGAAATGCGATGTTTTTTACTTTCATTTATTATACCTAATATTTTTAAAATTTTATTTTAATTCCCCAGCCCAGCTTACGTTTAATATGCATCGCAGATCCAGTAACACCAGCCCACAATCTCTCATTGAGATCAGCATCTGGACTTAACAATCTTTTGAATGCCTTTTTTTCTAGTTCCTTATCAGCTACATGTCTTTCAGCTAGATCTTTATGGTGATGATAAGCTATATCATGCTCCATTGCAGCTTCATCTAATGGATTAACAGGTTTATCACCTCTCTCAAGTCTCTCTTTTAGTCTGGTACCTGGGCCTAGGAATTTATAGCCTGGTGCATGCAACTCAAAAGGTAGAGAATTTATAATATTATTGAGTAACCCCTTCCCATGATGCTCAGACTCCCAGAAAGAAGGGGGTATTGTGTTCAACATTCGTATCAGGTATGGTATACCTTTTGGATTATTCACAACAAAGTCACTAAACTTGCTGTTGAGCATATCCATTATTCCGACCTTCTCATTGTAATAGTTATCATTTCCAGCGTTCTCTTCGCCATAAATAACGAGAAGCCTATCAATGAGCTTCCTAACATCATCCATCCATATATATTCTTTGGGATAGCCTGTATATGTCTTTATACCTGTTCCTGTACGAGGGGAGTTGCGGTTTTTCTTTATCATATCGTACACTGGTCTAACGATAGTTTTCCATTTATCGCCCTTGCTTGATTTTGGTGTTCCCGAGTTGGGGTCATTCTTTTGAAAAACTGCATTTGTATCTGTTAGGATATGACTATAGTTTTCATAGTCAGTTGCAGTGTAGTCACTTTCTGATACATCCTTACGAGTTAGCAGTTTCAGCAAACCATCAGTTCCAATGTATGTTCGATCTTTTACAGTAAGTCGGTCATTGTTGAATATTACTTCACTATCGCCAATATACCTTTTGCTTCCATCAGGCCTTAGTCCAAAAACATGGTCATCACAGTTATTTAAGAATTCAGTCACTTTCTCTCCAATAAATGTTGTTCTATAGTTAGTTAACGGTACAATATCGTTTTTCAAATGCTCCAACGCCTCAACGCCATCGTCATAGCGTTCAACGGCATCGTCATAGCGTTCAACGCCATCGTCATCGGTGTCTGCTTTACCAAACAGATTCCTCTCAAATGAAGTTTCCGTAGGCGTTCGTGGGTAGTCCAAATTCTTTACAGCAAATGGAACAAGTTCCTTTATTAGGTTCTTATTCTCGTTTGTTACGTGCTCAACTTTTTGTCCCAAGTCCTTTATCGCATCTATCAAAGGTTGTTCCTGTCTTTTATTTTTATCATACTCGTCTTTATGTAGTTTCCGGAAGGCCTTAAACTTTTCAATTAGTTGTTTTCTTCTCTCAATATTCATTTTAGCTTGTTCTTCGGTAATCATTTATTATATGTATATATAAAATGAATATTGATAACTTAAATGTGTACTGTCTCAAGTGTAGGAAGCATACACTAAGTGATAAGGTTTCATATGAACTTAAAAATAATGCAAGAATTAAATGTGTTTGTAGATGTTGTGGTACCAATAAGTCAATGTTCACTGGTCGGAGTATAAAAGACGATATTGCAAATGAAATTCATAAACCAATGCGAAAAAATTTCCCCAGGAGGGCTGTTCTATCTTTCGGCATCGACGATCTCTGGCAGGCTGACTTGGTTGAGATGGACTCTGGATCATTAAAAGGTATACACAGTCTTAACAAGGGGTTTAAGTATATGCTGACCGTGATTGATGTTTTTTCCAAGTATGCATGGACAATACCTGTCAAAGATAAAACAGGTGAAAATGTTACTTTAGCATTTAAAACTATTTTGAATGGCCGCAGTCCTATGCATTTACAAACAGACGAAGGGAAAGAATTTTACAATAAATCATTTAAGACGTTAATGGTCAATAACAACATAACACACTATTCAACATACAGCGGAAAGAAAGCCAGTGTCGTAGAAAGATTTAATAGAATATTGAAGGAGAAAATGTGGAAGATATTTACTGTGCAGGGAAGCTATCAATGGGTGGATGTATTGCCTAAATTAATAAGTGAATACAACAACACTGTTCACAGCACAATCAGGATGAAACCTGCCAATGTAAGTGCTAAGAATGAAAGGTATATTCTAATCAACATGTATGGTGGAGAAAGAAAAATGGCTAAAGCACGGTTTACTATAGGAGATAAAGTCCGTATAAGTAAAAGTAAAGGCCTGTTTGAAAAGGATTATACACCAAACTGGTCCACTGAAGTATTTAAGGTATGTGAAGTATTGTACACGCACCCCATAACATACAGAATA
>NQII01007570.1:0-91104 GCA_002778355.1 Clitarchus hookeri
GTGACCTCCCGGGGTCAGTCTTTATCGCTCCACTGCGCCTCCTGCTGACCGCGTCTTCCCGTCGCTGGCCGTTGCCGCCCGTCTTCCGCTCGGAAACTACATGACACCTTCCTTAACGCAGTCACTCGTGGCTTAAGGGTGTTCAAGGGCCCAAAATGACTTGCATACGTTTTTAAGGGTATTTTATAATTCTGCGGTGTAGTCCATTCACGGTTACTTCCAACTTTTCTGAAGTCCTGCTAAAGTTCTACTTCCAGAATATTCCTCCGCCTCGTGCGAACAAAGCTTAACCAGGTCTCGAAAATAATACCAAAGGGACAACGCACCGCATTCGTGGGCACTTAGTTTTATACAATTTTGTATGAGCACTATTTCTTTCTAGGTATTACAAACAAATTTATTTTCTCTCTGATTTTATATTAATTATAAATTAAATTAAATTTGCACATGCAATATTATTAAAATTCATATTTACCAAAATTAAGATACTTTTATGAATCAACATATTTAGGAAACAACCCAATACATCATAACATACATGGGGCAATTTTGCAAAGGTTTGATTTAAAAAGTGTAAAGATACAGCTAATAGACTATATTACATTAAATAGTAGTAGGATGAAGTATTAAAAAAACACAAAAATTATACAAAAATGGGCGACCGATATAACCAATACGCCTTTTTTCCTCTACATGGGTGTAAGCAATTTTTAATTAAGTTCTTGAAAGTTTAGAAGGTAGGCAGGCCTTGACGTCTCGATGATGGCAATATCACTAGAGATGGAACCTGATACATATGCAACAGTAGCGAGACAGTTACAAGTACATTTAAATTGTGTAAGTTTACATGGCCTACGATAGTATTACTTGCATGCCAAATTTGATGAGAATCCGTTAAGTAGTTTTTAAGATATAACGTAAAAAAAAATATTTTTCACGTACTGCAATCTTTCAAAATGGCTGACCAACAACGAAATCCATCTATAAATTCAATGCCTACGTTATGCACTGCCAACATATAAATTAAATTTAAAATAGGTTAAATAGTTCCCGAGTTATAATATATCACCCTAAACTTCAAAATGTCCGCCATTTAGAAAATAAGAACCTGGCAGGGCCGAAAACTATAAAAGTCGGATGTTCTTACTAAGTACTATATGTGTATCGAGTTTGGTGAAATTCACTTCAGGTGTTAAAAAGTTATTAGAGGGCACACACCCAGACACATAAACATGAAAGTAATCTCATAAGCCTATCTTTCATTCGGAAAGTAGGCTGAAAACCAACTACAGAAGTTATACGAATTTATAATTGACATGTTATGCCACACAAATGAAGAAATTTGGCAAATGTATCATGTTTGGCTATAATTCAAATTAATTGTTGTCATCATTAGAATAAGGCGGAGAAATTTCATGGGAATCCTTTACTTCGTTCGACCATAATTTTATTTAAAGTTTTATATCAAAATTTAAATTCAAAACAGTTAGAGGTAAAACGCTAATAGCATGAGAACAAAATGCCAGAATTCAAAGAAATTTCTTCGTGTGGTTCATAAGACTTCAAGAAACATTTTCATCTGTAATCAAACATTGTGCTCGTGTGAAACTTAAAATTTGTTTGGCAAACATGTAAAGTTAAAACGCATGTAATTCTGCTAACAAAATTAGACAAAATTTATTTTTGAACAGACATGGTATTCTAATCAAAATTAAATTATATTATTTCAAACAAACTGCGGATTATATTTTAAAATACAGAAAAAATCTAAGCACTTGAACACCTATCACACTGTCACATTTTCCCGTTAAATTGCTTCCTATGAGTTTGGTGGAATAACATTAGAAGGTTGTGACATCCCGAAACGTCATCATCGCCTCCATATTTGTCTGGAAACTTTGGCTGGTTCTGTTTTGCAACAAGCATTTAAATATTGGGCCGGTTATAAAATTTCTTAAATGTTTGACGGGCTCAGAAAATCAGTATCGTACATGAAAAAAGCGGCAGTTTCCGTCACCACGAAACTTCAAAAGGGCGAACAATTGCTGGAAACGAAACAAAGTCATGAAGACAATTAGGCCTAATATATATCAAATATCAGTGGACATAAATGCTACTTGAAGTGCGTTAAATTCAATTGTGTAGGCATATTACTGATAATAAAAAATTTTCATTAGTAAAAAACATTCGTTACATTTCTTCTTGTAGCGGACTGCATGGTAACAGCAGCAGTTTCTTACATTGAAAATAAAAATTCAGATCAGAGACTCTCGGTAAAAAATGAAACAATATTATATATTCTAAAACACATTCAAGATCATTTGGTTAAATTTGTTGGATGGAAAAATTTGATGATCATGTTTCATCTCAAATTTTGTCAAATACGTATATTTCAAGGCTAAAATTTGACGCTGTAGCGGGGGCTTTAAGGGGTTCGTATACCTGGAGGAGTTTTCCACATTTGAGGCGAAGAAGCGCGTGAGTGATAAGGACGACGCTGGCACGCGAATTAAGTGCGTCATCGCCTGTAGGCGCAGGTCTCTGAAACGGCGCGCAGTGTCTAGTCGTGCTACTTGGACCTATGAGACTTAAAATAGCGACCTTGTAATTTTATTGCTGGAAAACCTATAGCAAAGTCCAATGCAGAGCCCTATACTAGGTTCACATGAATTTACGCAGAATATTTTTGGTTATAACAGTCTGAAAACGTCTTTTTTGGCCAGGTTGTGTTGAATGCCGCTACGCTACACTAAGTAGCCTATACCTGGAACTCCATAATTAAAATTGATTGTGAAATACTCCTATCAGCCGTTTCTCAGTTTAAAAAAATACACGTTAGATACGGAAATAGAAAACTGACATGAGAAATTTCTTAAATACCATTCGTAGGAAGGAACAACTCAGAAATATTGAACAGATTTTAAGTGGCAACTATACAACTGAACCTATGCTGAGGTACGCACGCACATGCGTGGCGCTTGAACGGTCTTGCAGCGTGTGTGAAATACGGGTTCGTTGGTTAAAACTGCTAAACAAGTATAGGCTATTCACGATAAAGTGAGCACTTTTAAAAGCCCTCTCATTTCAAATAATAATCAATAAATATATTTTATTGTAGCCTTAGACGTTAACTTGCGAGTGCGGTGGAATAAACACACTGTGTTAATAACTTACAAGGCGATATTTATTTTAAAAATGTGGTTTAAGGATAGGAAAATGGCTGAAAGGAAAACGTAAGTAGGGCCTCATAAGTGCTCACTTTACCGTGAACAGTTTATACCCCAATTACCCTACACTGTAAGATCCAAACGGTTAAAACGGCTCCACTTGAGTCAATACAATTCTGCTGGTACTTGCTGATTAAAAAATGATTTCTACTGATTCTTAGTGAATTACACTGGCCTGGCGGTAATACCTCAGAGCATTGCACTGATCCACTAGTAAGTAACACCTCAACTGAATAATCAGTGAAATAATTCCACTGATTAAAAACACTTATTCATATTTAGAGTGTGCAAAAATAAAACATACCACAGTCGAGGACAGAATTGTACTTTCAATATTTCACGCATGGCTATCTGTACTGGAGCCTTCCCTCATACCTACAAAAAAATGCTGTTTTCTTAACATACTACTCGGACACAGGCGAAACTACACTCTAAACTTGAAACAGTGAGAATTGAGTCTAATCACTGAAAGCAGTGAAAATCGAGCAATTGATAGTCAGTGCTACATAACTAATTGATATAGTGGCTGAATTTCACTGATTTATTTTCGAATTCCACCAAATGTTGAGAATACTACTGCTAAAAGTTACTTGTTCCCAGTTAATTTTACTGTGAATAGCCTGCACTTTGAAAAAGCAGTTTTAATTCATTTTGGAGAACTCTGAAGTGGTGTTTGTAACGTGCGTGACTGACGTCTTGGAAGCACTCAACAGCCCTCGTCTGATGTGCATGTCCTTTTCGTAGATCATCACATTGGACACACGTTTAATTGTACCGTGAGTATTTCAAACACTTTGCAACGTATTTCAAGCTCCAGGTTGGCGGGAGCCTTAAGGACATTTCCAACAGTCGCCAAGCAATCAGTTGTCCAAGTAACATTTACTTACCGCAAACATTTTTTTCTTTCTCGTTACAGAATCATCTTTAAAGAAAGAACACCGGGAAAAAATTTGGAATTTAAATAAAATTTCATTAAAATTTTATTGGCTGTAAAATTATATACAGTTAGTCGCGTAAATATAATGGGAACATTATACAATTTTTTTTAAAACGTCAATGTTAGCTTGACGGCAAACGTTCAAACTGTTTCCAAGCAACGTTTTTTTTTCTACTGGTGACGTAGAACAATAACCGTTAGTAATATTCTAAGTACGTAGTGTCAAAAATAAAGGTCCCAAAAATAACTTTGCACCAGGTCTCCAAAATCCCCTGGGTGGTCCTGCATGGCTGATACAGAATGTGCGAGATGGAGCAACGACTGTAAATCGTCGTTTACTAGAAAATAAGCGAAAGTCTCAATTGACCGAACAAAGAAAAACTTTAATATTAATGACAGTTTTAATTCCTTGTGATATACAATTTTCCAAAGAAAAAAATAACAAACAAACAAGAAAACTTGTTACGCCTGAAATTATTATTTAAAAGGTTGATTTTAAAAAAAGAAGTGGAGATAGTGTGAATAGACTATGAACATGAAATAGAGAGAGTGAAATTAAAGGCTGTCACCTCATCCAATACTAGTAGATAAGAATTGTAACAAAGCGAAACTTTTCCTGCGTAGTAATGAAAATACACACTTTCAATCAATATCTCGGGGCACTAATATACAGATGTTCAAAATAAAAAATAGTGATATTTATAATGGATGATGCTCGTAAGCAGAAGTAACTAAAATTAATTAATACTTTGAAATTACGGGTCCTATTACCAAACTTTTTGACGTGCAATTTGGCCTCCCTTGAGGCCATTTCTCAATTGCCATGTTTTAACGATGGCTTTAAAGAGGAAAAATTTAATACCACAACAGTTCTTTACTTGTCTACTTTACTCGTACATTCAAATAATTAACATTCGATTATGGTGCGATTAACATAAAAATGTTAATAAAAAAAACTAAATTTAAAATTTGGTAAACCTCTATGATACCACTTTCAAATTTTTCTTCTTATACTCTAAAATCAGTAAGAAATGAAGGAAATCGGATAGAATGAATGACACCGGTTCGCATAACTGTTTAAGCGAAGGAGGGGGAGGAGAGATATTTGGCCCGCTCTTCACATCGAGGTCTTGAGAGACGATGAGGGTGAAGTGAGGTGAGTATGGAGCAGCGCCGGAACGCAAGGGCAGGGGAAACTGGAGATCCCAGAGGAAAGCCACCGATCAACGGCATCGTCCGGCACGATTCCCACATGCGAAAACCCGGGAGTGACTCCGCCGGGAATCGAAGGCGAGTAGTCTGACCACTACACCACCGCGGCCCCAAGCTGTACAGATACTGTACGTGAACACCATGACGTGACTGACGAACACAAATGCCACCCGCGGTTCGAATTTAAGGCGCATGCATCGCACGAGAAGCTTCGTCAATTAAATCTATACATAGCTGGACGGGGGTGCAGAGATCACAAGATTACAGAACTGNATCGCACGAGAAGCTTCGTCAATTAAATCTATACATAGCTGGACGGGGGTGCAGAGATCACAAGATTACAGAACTGCCATTGCACTTGCGTCGTGGAGTGGCGAAAAATAAGAAATATGCTGCGCTTGTGCATTGCTCAGCGAAAGCGCGTCAGTTGTGTAATTGACGTTCTCAGTCTTGCGCAAAAAACACTCTTATCTATTAAGACGCAGATAAGTTCGTTCTGAAAAAATGAAACGCCAANGTTCTCAGTCTTGCGCAAAAAACACTCTTATCTATTAAGACGCAGATAAGTTCGTTCTGAAAAAATGAAACGCCAGTTGATGCAGTTGGAAATGCCGCTTCGGTAACCAGCTCCATGAGGCGGGATTAATTGGCGTTAAACGAACCACGAAGTATTATTTATCGTGTATTCTAGACGCATTAAAATTGTTGAAGGAGAGTTTAGCTTGACCTGGTGTTAAAAGTTTCAGCAAAACATGTGACATCCATTTACCACAGAGGGCACAGAGTAAATAGACGAAGTTCGAGTACGATAGAATACCATTTTTATATTTCAAGTTTTTCGAGTATAATAGAAATGTCTATAATCTTGAAAATCCCATCTATGTAAAGGTCATAGTTTTAACAACCCTTCTGAGTATGTACAAATTTTAAATTTTTATTAATATTATAGAAAAAAAAGTATGCTGAAAAAAATGATTGGAGGGCAATATGAAATGGTCGGGTAATATGAAATTGTGAGTTTAATTTAGTTAAATGAAACATGTTTTCAATTTACATAAAGTTTATTTAGTTTACANGTTCTCAGTCTTGCGCAAAAAACACTCTTATCTATTAAGACGCAGATAAGTTCGTTCTGAAAAAATGAAACGCCAATTGATGCAGTTGGAAATGTCGCTTCGGTAACCAACTCCATGAGGCGGGATTAATTGGCGTTAAACGAACCAAGAAGTATTATTTATCGTGTATTCTAGACGCATTAAAATTGTTGAAGGAGAGTTTAGCTTGACCTGGTGTTAAAAGTTTCAGCAAAACATGCGACATCCATTTACCACAGTGGGCACAGAGTAAATAGACGAAGTTCGGGTACAATAGAATACCATTTTTATATTTCAAGTTTTTCGAGTATAATAGAAATGTCTATAATCTTGAAAATCCCATCTATGCAAAGGTCATAGTTTTAACAACCCTTCTGAGTATGTACAAATTTTAAATTTATATTAATATTCTAGAAAAAAAAGTATGCTGAAAAAAATGATTGGAGGGCAATATGAAATGGTCAGGTAATATGAAATTGTGAGTTTAATTTAGTTAAATGAAACATGTTTTCAATTTACATAAAGTTTATTTAGTTTACATACAGTGATACTAATGTAAAACATTCGTAAACATAAAAAATTGAAAATAATTACTTATGAAAGTCACAAATGTAATCTATTCTTTCAGCACCAGCACAAACATTTTGTACCTATAAATATCAGGACCAACATTGCACCCACACTTCTCCCCTTGAGTCCTGAGAAAACATCCCTTGGCAAAATATGCACTCGGAATAACCAGAATAACAGGTTATTGACAGTATGAAGTCCAGTTCATATGACGTATCTGAGTGGAAAGATTCAATGTCACTGCTGGATCCATCATTTTTAAATATCTCGGTGAATGTAAAGGCTTAACTTGTTTTGCAGAAATTTCTGTCCCTAACTTAGTCTTGTGTGGCGATGAAATAAGGACGGAGGAAAAGCCTGGTTTCCTCCCCTGTTTAATGTCTTTTTCACTGGTGGAGGAGGAGAAGAGACGTGATGGGGTAAGACAGCATCAGGATTTTTTGGGCAACCAGCTACTGGTTTAACTGGCAAAACAGTCTCAAGATCAATGGATAGATGTTTAACTGCTCACAATACTAGGTGTTTCATCGTGGACACTTTTCTGTGAACCATTTTCATCGTCCAACGAAGGCATGTCACGAATGATGAGTCTTGGTTGAGTGAAGGTCAAAGAAGATGCCAAATAATCTTCTTCTGTTAAAACATTCCTGTAACACGATTTTTCTCTCTTCCATATTGATAACTTCAATGTTACGCTTGTGGGGAAAGTGGCCATCTAGCACCAACAAAATGGGAAACTCGTCTGTGGGCTTTGCATATCGCAGGGAATGATCAAACCACTTGTTAAAAATGTTTGTCTGTACCCAGACACCACGGTGGCATGTAGCGATTGAACCTGATGGAGCACATCTCATGACTTGTTCATTCACGTTTTCACAGGGGAAAGTAACCAGAGGTGGGACAAATTGGCCACCAGCACTCACACACGTGACGATAGTCCCCAACGAGCCCCTTTTAGATGATGTCAAGGCCCCAATTTGTAGTTTTCCAAATGAGGAATTCTACTTTGCATGACCGACAAACCAGTTTCGGCTACATTGTAAACACAATTGGAAGGATACTTACGCCCCCCAAGATATTTTTCCAGTAGATCGAAAAATGCATTCCCTTATTTCATGTTAAACCCTCTGGCTCTGGAAAATGACGTACCCGTTAGCTTGCAAAAATAAAACTTCCCTTTATTCCTCTTCATGAACCCATGAAACCAATATTTCCCTACTCTGTCGTCTTTCCCAAATGGATGAGCTATGTTATTGCGCACAGCTAGATGAAATGCTAATGCACAGACATCTTTGCAGGAAAGTCCATGAAACATAGTTTCCATTTCCATTAAGTACTTAACAAGCTCTTGCTCCAACTTAGGAGTAAAGAGTGGTTTAAGCCCAAGGTTTGTAGAAGCAACTTTCTTGGTATCTGGCTCCTTACTGTTGGATAGACGAAAGAGTGAAGCCCTTGGTAACTGAAACATTTTTGATGCATTGAGGTATCCCATCTTCTTCTCCCCAACAGCAGCTATTGCTTTTACCATTTGATCCGTCTTCCATATCTTCCTTTTCTAAGTACGATCATTCTTCTTATGCATCCCTAAAAATAAAAGAGAAATCATTTAATCTCATCCTACAATGTTATGAAATACAATTTTTAAAATTTGGTTACATATAATAATATTAAACAGTATTTTCATAACTATTTTACCCTAAATTCTAGGAATTTTACATTTGTAATGGCAGAAATTTATAAAACAACTGAAAAAAACTAGTTTTTAATTGTACATTATTCATTTACTAAGCAATAATAGCCTATGTTTATTTTGTAATTATAAATCGGGTTATGTGGAATACTGAACATTTTGTCAGGTATTATGGAATAGTGGGCATTTCCTATTACCCGACTTGCCATGTTTGAAAATTACATTTTCTCCTAACTTAACTACGTGAAAATGAAAGTATAAACTTATGGGAATATCACTGTTGACTCTTACACTGTAAAGTACATCATGGTTAACATAGTTAACTTATTTCAAAACACCTTTAAAACAATCTACAAACACTCACCTGCACAAACGTTCCAAATTAAAAAAAAACAAATAATCATTTACACAGCATTTAAATAACAAGAGCTGCTAATGAGACTGCGCTAGGCAATCAGCAAGAAACGAAGGAAATCGGATAGAATGAATGACACCGGTTCACAGAAATGTACAGGAGAAGGAGGGGAAGTGGAGATATTTGTGCAGCTCTTAACATCGAGGTCTTGAGAGTCGATGAGGGTGAAGCGAGGCGAGCGTGGAGCAGCGCCGGAATGCAAGGGCGGGTGAAACGGGAGATCTCCGGGAAAACCCCCGTCGACCAGCGGTATCGTCCGGCACAATTCCCATGCGCGAAAACCCGGGAGTGACCCAGCCGGGAACCAAACCCAGTTCGCCCACGTGGGAGCCGAGTAGTCTGACCACTGCACTACAGTAGCACAGAAGAGACTACGAGATTCTCATGAATGTGCCCTACGCTCAGATGTGGAACGTCTGCCTCTCAGTCTGTGCAACACACCTATCGCACATTACGACTTTTAACAGTGTCTGGTTTGATGATGACCTGTATTGGTGATTATTTTACAGGTTATAATAATACATACGTTATTCACAATATAGCGAATTACGCACATTGCACGTTAATATTTTTTTTCCCCCGTGACAGTGGCTGACTGTTTAACTTTAGGGGAAAACTGTACACAAGGTATTTATTCTTTCGTTATTGATGTGAGTTAGGTACTCCGATGAAAAGCCGGACAAAATAAATCAAACAAGCATAAAATAAAAAAAGAGGAAATTCAAGCACACAATTAGTGTCGCTATTTTACCACGTAACCTTATCGGCGACGAAAATACGGTGGCAACAACCACTTAATCTTGTACAGCTTACTTAAACTCTATAATATATTACACGGACTCTAGTACTGCTACTTTTATTTAGCTCATAATTCTTAAACATGCGACGTTTTTATAAGGCATCTTTTTCTTCCAAACTGGACTTCAGCTGTATGAGACAGTTTATTGGGACTACGGCAAATATTAAGTTCACTGAAGCATTTAGGCATGTTTACATAGGCTTAATTATGTTTCAAAAACCTAGAGGAAATTACAAAGTTTCGGTTATAAACAGACGTGACCTTCAAATAATTACTACAGGCACTAGCGTTCAAAGGTTAAAAATATAAACTTCGTACGCCCAATAATTATCTTAACACACATAACCAACGTAAGGCCTACAAAACAATCGCCATTTAATTTGAACACTACTTCATCCATCTAGCCAAAGCTATACGCGCTGAAATAGTTTTATAACTGCAGGAAAAAAACGGCCCCCTTAGCATAGTAACACACAGCCAGGCCTATTACATTAGTTTCTGCGCAGCTTTTAGGACAACTAAGTTGTTAGTATAGATTAATTTATGTTCATAAAATAAATGCGTATATAACCACATAATTAATTAATAGGAGCTGTATTTTTGTGTGTCAGACCTTCAGTCTGACTTACGGGTGTAATCCTAACGATGACTGCAGACTCTATAGATCATATTAGCTTAATTATCAACCACTTTATCGCTGGTTGACTCATAGTATTAGATAGACTTGTTAATCCCTTCTGGATACAATATATGTATTTATTATAATTCCTATAGTTCTTATCAACAGCGCTGTATGTCTGTGTGCCTGACCTTCAGTCAGCATACGGGAGTAATCCTACCGAGGGCTACAGGCTGCATATTATATATTATATTAGCTTAATTCATCTCAAGTTTACTAGGAGTCTTGACTCGTAGTACTTGAACAGTCCTCGTGGACTTAACTTAAGTTTAGATTAATTAGGCTAAGATTAACCTCGTCTTTCAGGTAAATTACCATCTTGTGAAGGATTATGAAAAAGTCGGTTTGTGCTAGCTTGCTGGCACTCACCGACAGTTAATTCTATTTCACGTTTAAGTTTCAGGATCCACTGGGGATTCGGATTCGAGGGGGACCTGCCCAAATGCGCTCTCCTCCCCACCAGAGTGATGCGCAAGTGTTACTCTGGTTAAACCAGTGCCAATTGAAGGAAAGTACCCGATCCCTCTCTACTAGCACTTTTTCCTATCATAATAAAGAGCATGATTCCTATCCTCTGTCTCCTGTAGCATTTTCTGTTAAACATGATAATGCATTAAACAATTTTTAATTCTTTCCTGTCTAAAGGGTTTTTACGGTGACTATGCCGGTTTTTTCCTTTCTCTTCTAACTATAGTTTAGCTATAAGTACACTTAGGGAGGTTGTCATGTCCACAATCTGGCCATGGCAGCCCAATCCCTCTTTGCCGTGATGCATGTCTCCTTGCATGATACTCCCTTCCTTGTAGGCATATGGGGCTTAGCCCTGAGACGCGCTTAACTCCCGTCCCTACCGCGGGCTCATATAACACTTATTTTTAGAGTCGTTAGTAAAAAAAAAAAAACATTTATCACAAATTGTATAAAATGTTAAAACATGTTTACTAGAAGTACGTCTTGAAATTTTATTTAATCATTTGAAATATTTTTCGTCGGAAGAAAAAATAAACACTCGATGAAGCAAGTTTGCCATCACATCTGAATACAAGTTTTTGAACATTAGAATCACGTTATAATTATGGATCATGAATTCAGACACCATTATTTATGATAAAAGGGTAAAACCTAACCAAATAAAAACAATCTATCTTTTGCCTGTTACGACTGCTGAAAAATTAAATGTGGAAAACAATGAATTTCAGAAAAAAATATAATTTACGATATCCTTCCTATAAAGTTTGTTTCCCGTTTTTTTTTTTTTAAATATATGTACGCATTACTCCAAACTTCAACGCCACATTTCATTTCCATTTACCCAAGGAATCAATCGGTTCTGCCAAAATAAGGATGTATAAGGCTGTAACGTAGCTGAAAAGTGGTAAACTCTGTTAAAAATTATAGTGCCTTTTTCCTTATAAAATGTAATGTATTGCCAACTATTTACTTTTATTACACTTACGGTAATAGTTAAGAAGTAATTATTAATTTATTACACCTGATCGTACATGATACACTCTTAAAAGCACTCTATTACATTTGAGTNATTACTCCAAACTTCAACGCCACATTTCATTTCCATTTACCCAAGGAATCAATCGGTTCTGCCAAAATAAGGATGCATAAGGCTGTAACGTAGCTGAAAAGTGGTAAACTCTGTTAAAAATTATAGTGCCTTTTTCCTTATAAAATGTAATGTATTGCCAACTATTTACTTTTATTACACTTACGGTAATCGTTAAGAAGTAATTATTAATTTATTACACCTGATCGTACATGATACACTCTTAAAAGCACTCTATTACATTTGAGTNGTTAAGAAGTAATTATTAATTTATTACACCTGATCGTACATGATACACTCTTAAAAGCACTCTATTACATTTGAGTTACATTTTATACCTTTTATATACCTGCACTAGTCAAACTACTTTGGCTCAATTTTTTACAAGTGAACATAAAGAGTTAATTAAATATTACGCCATTCTTGCGAAATTAAATTTAATAAACACTACTGTTAAATAAAAATAATAATAACAATAATCCCAGCTTCTTGTGGCTAACCTCATAGTAGTTATTCCCCATAGCCTGCGTTGTCTAGTAATGCTTACCATATCCTGAGTGCATACCTTAAAATATGTTTGACATTGAAATAGAAGTAAAAATATAAACTGAACTTACTGCAGTTTTAGGAAGAAAAAAAACTAAATTTACAGTAAAAAAATATTTTCGGTGTAAGTATAATTTGGGATTCCATAGAGGTANTTAGGAAGAAAAAAAACTAAATTTACAGTAAAAAAATATTTTCGGTGTAAGTATAATTTGGGATTCCATAGAGGTAATCGTAATTCCAGTGGGTGCCCTCATAATTCCAGTGGGTGTCTTCATAATTCCAGAAGGTGTCATGATTTCAGTGGGTGTCCTCACAATTCCAATGATGTCCTCATAATTCCAGAGGGTGTCATAATTCCAGTGGGTATCCTCACATTTCCAGTGGGCGTCCTCATAATTNTGATGTCCTCATAATTCCAGAGGGTGTCATAATTCCAGTGGGTATCCTCACATTTCCAGTGGGCGTCCTCATAATTCCAGTGGTGTCATCATAATTCCAGAGGGTATAATAGTTCCAGTGATAGTCCTCATAATTGCATTGGATGTGCTCATAATTCCAGTGGACATCATTATAATTCCAGCGAGTGTTCTTATAATTCCAGTAGTTGTCATTTTACAGTAATTCCAGTGAGTGTCCTTATTATCATTCCAATGTATGTCCTTACCTTAGTCGTGGGTGTCCTTTTAATTCCAGTGGATGCACTCATAATTTTTGTGGATGTCATTATAATTTTTGTGGGTGTCCTCATAATTCCATTTGGTGTCCATATAATTCGAGTGGGTATCTGTATAATTCTAGTGAGTGTCCGAGTAATTCCAGTGGGCGTCCATATAATTCCCTTGGGGGTCCTTACAATCCCAGTGGGGGTCCGAACACCCACAGATTCTACGTCCATGTCATGCAGTTTTCTTCACATGCGTATTCTTTTATATGCTCAGAATAGTTGGAAATACTCCCACAAGGTTGGGAAGGGGTTATTCAGGTTGAGACCCGAGTCAAAGAACACAGAGGACATTTTCAAAAGGTTGCTGTAAACCGACGGGGAAGGGACATTTGGGAGTATTANCCCGAGTCAAAGAACACAGAGGACATTTTCAAAAGGTTGCTGTAAACCGACGGGGAAGGGACATTTGGGAGTATTTCATTAATGATGCAACAGCTCTCCAATTAATACCGTCTATACTTCTTTTAAAAAAAGTGTTAAGTAAGTATTTTACGTATACATACATCCACCACTGTCGGTGTATGTTATCACCGAATCTGGTGTCAGTCTGTGAATTTCACGTGCTCTGTTTAGAGTAATGAAAAATATATATCATTTTGTAATTAATCTGAACTCATCTTGAACAGTTTTATTTTCTTCTGTGCATTTCGTTTAACATTTTCCCGAAAAAAATTCTTCATAGCTTTAAAAGTTTACATCATAATTTATTGGGGCTCCAGGTACAACAGGAAGGATATAATATAATTTGATTCATTGAAGTGCCACCTATAATTGGTTAAAAAATAAGGAGTTACAGTGCTCGGAAAATATAATTTTGCTGGAATTAAGGATATCGCTGATGCACAATTTATTAAGATACTAGAGGGTATGACATGAATAAAATGTCATGGGGCGGGGGGAAATGATATGTTGTACACAACCCATAATATTTAAGTGGGTACAATACTGTCCTGTACTCCAACCTCCGGTTCCTACGGCACTAGTAACTCGTTGCCAGTTATCAAGTGCATTGACAGATCCAGAAAGGAGTTAAGAGAGGCTACTGCCCACCCCTTATTTTTTAAATTCCAAACTTAAATTGGATAAAATAGAGTCCGGTTGGGAAATAAAAATAAACTTACTAACTTACTAAATAATTTACATAATTTTATCAATCTTGCGTTGTACAAAAAAAAATCTATTTTAAAATTATTAATTTGGAATGGAAATAGTGTTTATTTTTATAAAAGTACCAACATCTCTGCAATGGTTATTTTTAGAAGTAGCCCTTGCTGTAAAGAAAATACCATGTCATTTAGGCAACAAAAAGGAAGCCACATTATAGAATTTTCAGTGTATAATATTTAGTCAAAGAATATTTATGATACATTTTTAAAACCGTATGTGTTCACTGTTTGCTCACAACGCTAAACAATCTATAAATTTGAATTGAATCATGTATTTGAGAAACCCCAGTCCACATTTTAGCAACAATGAGTTAGCAATAGCAGTAATATGTTGGAAGGTAGTTCTACGAGATAGCAAATAACCACACAAGTCCAAGCAATGGTAGCATCGATACCAGATTCTATGAGCATTCTTGAGTTCAAGCCTATGGTGGCCTAATTATTTCTAGGAGGACTGTATTGTCACAAGAGTCCTATGGCAAATCCCTTCCTGGAGACAAGAAAAAAAGCTTCAAACCAAATCAGTTCATGCACTTGGTTACCCTGTTATTCCAGCAAATACAGTGTGTCCTGCAGGTTGCATTCTATTAACCAGAGAAAAAATGGATGACCTCCGCAAGTTAACAAAAGTACATACCACACACAGAAGATTGGCAGTCCTTCTGTAATCAAATATTCTCGTGGCACCACATGCGCAAATGAAGAAACACAAAACCAGCCTGGTGATTAACTAGGTCGGCATAGACTTTAACGTATCATCTGCAATACTTGTACGTTTGAAAGAGGGAACTATATACATAGTTATTCATATTAACGGGCGCATTCTCTATATATTTCAGTGTCAATATCAAGTATTGCTTTGTATGCAAAAATTAGGTCAATTGATTGTATAATTCGTTAACCACGTTGTGCTCGTCCGTTAAACACTGCACGCAAAACATATCGACTGGATAGCGTGAAACTAACAAACACTGGTATTTTCTGTATCTCTGCGCTAGTAACACTAGAAAAATCAGCACACACAGGATAATTTTAAAANTAACAAACACTGGTATTTTCTGTATCTCTGCGCTAGTAACACTAGAAAAATCAGCACACACAGGATAATTTTAAAATCATGGGACAAACATTGAGCGGTGGTAGAGCTCACTAAAACAAACAATTATTCTATAGGAATATATGGGCGGAAGTGACGCGTTGAGGCACAAACACAAAAATAACACATGCAATGCAACACATTGTTTATTTACAACGTCGCCGCTAAATGCCTTTTTACAGCAATGTTGATAATAATTGCTCAAAATTGCTACCAACGACAGTAATGCAAGCTTGATAGCATCGGTGGAGTGATTGGTGAACACATTAAAAAACGCCGGGTATTTCTGCGTGCGGTGGTAACACAGCCAATCACGCCATATGTAGAGGTCGCCAAGCATGCGTGACTGTTGGTGGATGCACCTCCAGCAACTGTTTTAACACTTTATGTACGGAATCACACGTTAAGTATGCTGCTAGTGAACATTTTATGTTTCTGTTAATGTGTTATGTTTTTGTGTTTGTGCCTCAACGCGTCACTTCCGCCCATATATTCCTATANGTTTTTGTGTTTGTGCCTCAACGCGTCACTTCCGCCCATATATTCCTATACAATAATTGTTTGTTTTAGGGAGGTCTACCACCCCTCAATGTTTGTCCCATGATTTTAGAATCATCCTGTATATTGGTTCTTCGTAACTAAAACTTCAACACAGTACATGCAGACGATAAGTTTCCCACTTTGCGTTCGACAAATATGACTGGCTAAAGTTTTCATTTTATTGGGGTTGAGTTTTGTGCACTCAAACTATGTTTAAATCTGCGTTTGTGTGTGCACGCTCACGCCATAAGTGGGAGTAAAAAGGGAATAATAATATCAGTCTAGCACTCCAGTTAACGATACCCAGCGGTGCACCTCCAGTATGCTACAAGTCTGTGCAGTGCGCTCGTTCTCGAATGATTACTCGAAATTTTTCGCGGAGACGATGTGAGTCAAAGCAGCAAATTGTTTTTTAGTTAATAACGGAAGGTTGGTCCTATTAGGACGGAATGGAGATTCGTGCACAATGCTTATATTTAAAACCATTTCAAAGTGGTCGGAAAGCGGCGTTTTTAATGCAGTTTTTTTATTATTAATTAATTAATTTTTCAACAGCGTTGAACACAAGGACCCTACATTAACACTTTTCCTCCTTTACTGCTCGATAAGAAATTACCGACGTGCAATAATCCTCAGAGTCCGGACAGACTGCACGCTATTAGTAATCACTTGAAGGGGAAGCAATACATGTGTTTTCGTCTTTTTTTTTTTTTAAAGAATAATTATCCGGAGTTTGTCTGTGTTGTTTAATAACACGGTACACAGTTTGATGCGTACGTTATGAGAAAACTAGTATTTAAAATGCAGGTAAGTTTGGCTAGAGACATTTCGTTCTAAGGTAGAATTTATTAATGTAAAGCGTACATTTACTTCTCTGCAAAATAAAATCCCACCACAAACTATTTTCTGACCTGTGAACAAATAGACTTCTGATAATAAAAGTTATTGTCAGAAGTGGGATTCGAACCCACGCCCACTTAGTGGACCAGAACGCCCATGTGCCTTCTTTTCGAAGTAAGGTTTCCCTTGAGTCTGGCGCCTTAGACCGCTCGGCCATCCTGACAACTATACTGAATATGAATTAAAGTGTTTAGTTACGGTAAACATGTCAACAATTGATACCAGTGCGATTATACCTTCTCTTTCCTAATTGTGCCTACACAAAATTTTTAACCAAAATTACTGCAAATGGGCATACTTATTACATTACAGTTTTTAATTAGTTGAGGCCCATAAACAGGAAAACGATATGGACGGCAATTACCTGCAATTCTTCTGTGGTATCGCCCTGTGCAAAAACACAGAAGTGCATTACCGTCAGGCAGCTGCGAACGGTGAGGTTTAGAAAGATAGTCGTTATGATTTGTCAGTGAAATGTGTACAGCATTTTTTGAATGCAGTCTTCGCTCTATATTCACATGCAATCAGTGTGTTTACATGCGTAACCACTTTAAAAATGAGTAGGTCAAGGGCAACTGAAATTTTTTTAGAAAAGTATATATGTATTTTACAAATGTTTTCATTCTTGCCCTTAAANGTAGGTCAAGGGCAACTGAAATTTTTTTAGAAAAGTATATATGTATTTTACAAATGTTTTCATTCTTGCCCTTAAATGCAAGGAAAAAAAAAAACAAAAAGTAAAATAAAATATTTTAGTATTTATAAATGTTTACTTAATAATAGTTATTTAACATTAACACATGGAACTACTTTTTCTCCAATGTTGCCATCTTTACTGGGCGCGTAGCAATTAGTGAGCCACTTAAATTCTATTATTATTTTTTAAGTGGAAAATAAAGAATTTCTTTCCAATAACATCCCAGACATTTTAAGTCACCGGAGTTTATTTGAAANTCTATAATTATTTTTTAAGTGGAAAATAAAGAATTTCTTTCCAATAACATCCCAGACATTTTAAGTCACCGGAGTGTATTTGAAAGAAAGATAGGATACAATTATTCAATTGTCAGAGCACAGTCTTGGGCGTTCCCTAAAGATTGCGCCTCAGTCGCAATAATAGAAAATGAAATTTGAAAACTTTCATGAACATTTACTTTCAAATACATTTTGTATCTGTAAAGCATCAATTTACTTATATGATCCAACGTTAATGTTGTTCATTTGTTTTATGCGTGGGCCAAATAAATAACATATATGCAAAAACGAGACACAGTGAGGAATTTAAAATAAAGTATATAAAGTACGAAAAAAAAAAGAGAGAAAATACTACATGTCAACAATTTCGCAATTTTGCGATACGGCATTTGAAGGTTATTAATGAATCGTACTTTTTACAAATATGTAATACCGGTATACTTTTTTGGGTTCAGATTCTTGATATTTTTAACAAACATTGCCAGTAATATCACAAACGTGTCACATTGATTTCCGCGTTTCAAGGTTGAAACCAAACGTTTGAGAAATAATGCCTATGTAAATATGACGGTAATATTAATTATTAATCAAAAATTGTATAAGAGTTAATGATGAACACGAAGTTTCGTAATTGTATTTCCAGGATTCGATATCATAATATAACTTTATAAGAAAAGTAGCATCTTAAAAGCAAATACCACTGATATTTAACTTATTTGTACTGAACCCGTGGCAGCTAAAGGGGTTGGGAAGGAAAACTAGAGGGTCATTACCCCTCCCTTCTAAGGTTGGTTGTTGGTATTCATACGGTCAGTGTATAAGTGTTTAAAATATCAAAATAATATTATCTATAAATTTGGAAAAATTTATTTCGGTACCCTGACTTTGGAAATGTGTACCATCAACAAGTTGTAAAAAAGGGAGGATTCTTTTCAACTGTTTTAATTTACTCCGGTTATTTTTTTTCCAAACATAAACAAGATCTTGGTAATAAGCAGTGCCCTGCAGCCAACCAAGTTAAGCTCAGTTATACAGTGTTGCCACATCACGCGGCTGCACTTGCCAGAATAAATGTCCAATAATGGAATGCGTAGTTTGGGAAGGCCAACAACTGGAACTGAAGCACCTGTGCGAATTTCCTGGATAATTGTTTACATATTGACATAAGGCCCATTCTATTTCAATCTTACATTGATTGCTGATTATTCTCTTCTGCTTCTCTTTAAACAGGCTTTAAATGCGAATAATCGTAACGTGACAATGTCTGGGGAGTTTGTCGCCATCCTTTAGAGAAAAGACTGTGTACATTCGCGTTATTGATACAGCAGTGGAATCTAGCTCTGTATTGATGGTAACCAGAGTTATATACCACACATACAGCCAATTGTCTACAACCCTGCCAAAAAATACTGTGACCCACGACCACTTTAATGGTTCCACGAATGAATAGCTGGTGCCAGTTGTGTAGACAGCATAAAATCTTAATTTAATTTGTTTGAGTACATGAAACTGCCCAAACGGATGTGGATCTTTTATAGATCACTGTAATGTATTCCGAGAATCGCCTAAAACGGACACTTGATATCTTTAATTAAACAAAAAAGTAAGTCCACAAATAGCCTGCAACTAGACTGCAGCAGTATGGCATATAGCCCATTCACAGTAACTACAAAGTTCAATAAAAAAAAAAAAAAACTATTTTTATGTTAACACAAATATAATAAATGGGGTGTTTTCAAGAGCGAGAAGAGTAACGAGAAGCGCCAGAAGTGACCAGCGGGAGGAAAATCTGCGACTGCGAGCATCGGTGCAGTGAAAAGTGCGACTGGCAAGCTCAACTATTGGACTGGAAGCGTGAGTGAAAGACATTTCAGATGATGGCAACAGTCAGACTGGATATTTGGTAATGATGAGTGTAAGTTAACTGACTACAATTAGAGACATTGAGAAGGACTTTAATTAGAGTAGAGATAGACATTAAATACTGCACTCATTGAGAAATAAAACGAGTAATAGTATATATAGATAGATTAGTGCTGTGAATAATAGATGTGTGAACAAATAAAAATCAAATTTAGTTATTTTATTTTTATTGAGAACTTCACCCCTCACCAACTCGGATACGCCCCTTACGAATTACTACACTCTAAATTATAATCAGTTAAAATTACTCAAAATCAGCGAATTCGACTGCAGATCTGTTGAAACTGTTACACTTGAATCAGTATAATTCTACTGATCATTTTAGTTGCTGGTATNTCTATTATTATTTTTTAAGTGGAAAATAAAGAATTTCTTTCCAATAACATCCCAGACATTTTAAGTCACCGGAGTTTATTTGAAAGAAAGATAGGATACAATTATTCAATTGTCAGAGCACAGTCTTGGGCGTTCCCTAAAGATTGCGCCTCAGTCGCAATAATAGAAAATGTAATTTGAAAACTTTCATGAACATTTACTTTCAAATACATTTTGTATCTGTAAAGCATAAATTTACTTATATGATCCAACGTTAATGTTGTAGTAAACAAAATACGCACCCGGTTTATTTATTGTATATACGTTAAACGAGACACAGTGAGGAATTTAAAATAAAGCATATAAAGTACGAAAAAAAAAAGAGAGAAAATACTACATGTCAACAATTTCGCAATTTTGCGATACGGCATTTGAAGGTTATTAATGAATCGTACTTTTTACAAATATGTAATACCGGTATANTCATTTGTTTTATGCGTGGGCCAAATAAATAACATATATGCAAAAACGAGACACAGTGAGGAATTTAAAATAAAGTATATAAAGTACGAAAAAAAAAAGAGAGAAAATACTACATGTCAACCATTTCGCAATTTTGCGATACGGCATTTGAAGGTTATTAATGAATCGTACTTTTTACAAATATGTAATACCGGTATACTTTTTTGGGTTCAGATTCTTGATATTTTTAACAAACATTGCCAGTGATATCACAAACGTGTCACATTGATTTCCGCGTTTCAAGGTTGAAACCAAACGTTTGAGAAATAATGCCTATGTAAATATGACGGTAATTTTTAATTATTAATCAAAAATTGTATAAGAGTTAATGATGAACACGAAGTTTCGTAATTGTATTTCCAGGATTCGATATCATAATATAACTTTATAAGAAAAGTAGCATCTTAAAAGCAAATACCACTGATATTTAACTTATTTGTACTGAACCCGTGGCAGCTAAAGGGGTTGGGAAGGAAAACTAGAGGGTCATTACCCCTCCCTTCTAAGGTTGGTTGTTGGTATTCATACGGTCAGTGTATAAGTGTTTAAAATATCAAAATAATATTATCTATAAATTTGGAAAAATTTATTTCGGTACCCTGACTTTGGAAATGTGTACCATCAACAAGTTGTAAAAAAGGGAGGATTCTTTTCAACTGTTTTAATTTACTCCGGTTATTTTTTTTCCAAACATAAACAAGATCTTGGTAATAAGCAGTGCCCTGCAGCCAACCAAGTTAAGCTCAGTTATACAGTGTTGCCACATCACGCGGCTGCACTTGCCAGAATAAATGTCCAATAATGGAATGCGTAGTTTGGGAAGGCCAACAACTGGAACTGAAGCACATGTGCGAATTTCCTGGATAATTGTTTACATATTGACATAAGGCCCATTCTATTTCAATCTTACATTGATTGCTGATTATTCTCTTCTGCTTCTCTTCAAACAGGCTTTAAATGCGAATAATCGTAACGTGACAATGTCTGGGGAGTTTGTCGCCATCCTTTAGAGAGAAGACTGTGTACATTCGCGTTATTGATCGAGCAGTGGAATCTAGCTCTGTATTGATGGTAACCAGAGTTATATACCACGCATACAGCCAATTGTCTACAACCCTGCCAAAAAATACTGTGAACCACGACCACTTTAATGGTTCCACGAATGAATAGCTGGTTCCAGTTGTGTAGACAGCATAAAATCTTAATTTAATTTATTTGAGTACATGAAACTGCCCAAACGGATGTGGATCTTTTATAGATCACTGTAATGTATTCCGAGAATCGCCTAAAACGGACACTTGATATCATTAATTAAACAAAAAAGTAAGTCCACAAATAGCCTACAACTAGACTGCAGCAGTATGGCATATAGCCCATTCACGGTAACTACAAAGTTCAATAAAAAAAAAAAAAAACTATTTTTATGTTAACACAAATATAATAAATGGGGTGTTTTCAAGAGCGAGAAGAGTAACGAGAAGCGCCAGAAGTGACCAGCGGGAGGAAAATCTGCGACTGCGAGCATCGGTGCAGTGAAAAGTGCGACTGGCAAGCTCAACTATTGGACTGGAAGCGTGAGTGAAAGACATTTCAGATGATGGCAACAGTCAGACTGGATATTTGGTAATGATGAGTGTAAGTTAACTGACTACAATTAGAGACATTGAGAAGGACTTTAATTAGAGTAGAGATAGACATTAAATACTGCACTCATTGAGAAATAAAACGAGTAATAGTATATATAGATAGATTAGTGCTGTGAATAATAGATGTGTGAACAAATAAAAATCAAATTTAGTTATTTTATTTTTATTGAGAACTTCACCCCTCACCAACTCGGATACGCCCCTTACGAGTTACTACACTCTAAATTATAATCAGTTAAAATTGCTCAAAATCAGTGAATTCGACTGCAGATCTGTTGAAACTGTTACACTTGAATCAGTATAATTCTACTGATCATTTTAGTTGCTGGTATNGAATTCGACTGCAGATCTGTTGAAACTGTTACACTTGAATCAGTATAATTCTACTGATCATTTTAGTTGCTGGTATTCACTGATCAAACACTGATTACTAGTGAATTGCACTGGCCTGGCAGTAATACCCGTGTTCGTTCCACTGATTTGACAGTAGCTAACGTATACTGAATATGAGGTAGTCCAACCTCGCTGGCTGCGCACAACCAATCTCCGTGTCCCAACATTGAACTTCTTTTCTGCCAACACGTCTAGCGAAAACTGCGTGGGTTGGATTTTAGGTTAGAAAACTGTTTTTGTGAACAAATGCTTTTAGATGTATGTATACTTCCTTTAACCAATTTGTAATGCAGTTTGATTTTATTCGAAATGGTAAAAGTATCATATTAATACAATTGTGCTTGTAATTTAAAAGAATTCTATGTTTGTTTGATATAGTAGTGACAACTGGTACACTGAAACTGAGATGTGTTCCTTTGAGGCATGTCATTGTTGGGTAGGCGCGCTGAAGACGAATAAGTGGTCTACCTCATCTTCAGTCTGTGGTAACTAACCGCTCATTTACTGAAGATTCAGTAGCATATTTATACTGATTGAAATAACTTACACATATATAGAGCGTACGTTGCTCACGGTCCAACAGAAAGTGTCGTATGAAAATACACGCTGCCTACAAAATTCCACNGATACATATATAGAGCGTACGTTGCTCACGGTCCAACAGAAAGTGTCGTATGAAAATACACGCTGCCTACAAAATTCCACGGCTGACTTGAAGAAACACACCAACGTATACGAACAAAAAAAAAACTGTGGCAAATGGTACATCCGAAATTACAGTGACGCAAAACAATTTCTGAGGTGTGTAGTTTATCAGGGGATCATATCACACCTAGTATTTAACATTCATGACTTGAACATGGTAGATAAGAAGGAAAATGTATTTTGCATTCCAGGAAGTTGAGCAAACTCTCGGCTTTGACTGTTGCTATTATCTCCACCGGATTCAGCGCACGACACTGCGATTTTATTCGTACTGTAAAAAAAAAACTCCCAACTTAAAATAGTAAAAACAAATTAGGTCAGGAGTGGGATTCGAACCCAGTTCTTCTATGTAAGGAAAAGTAAGGAAACCGCGACAAAAAGTAAATTTATATATTTTTGTCATAAACATTTAGAATTGAGGTTAGCTTCATTAAATTAGATTAAACTTAGAAATTTTCGGTAACATACCTTGGTTTCCCGGAATACACAAAAGCGTGGTGGAATTTGAGTACACTGNATTAGGTCAGGAGTGGGATTCGAACCCAGTTCTTCTATGTAAGGAAAAGTAAGGAAACCGCGACAAAAAGTAAATGTATATATTTTTGTCATAAACATTTCGAATTGAGGTTAGCTTCATTAAATTAGATTAAACTTAGAAATTTTCGGTAACATACCTTGGTTTCCCGGAATACACAAAAGAATGGTGGAATTTGAGTACACTGCCTTAGCTTTTATCAAATTACCTCTCCGTAACTCAATTAACGTGAAAACTAATGANTGGTGGAATTTGAGTACACTGCCTTAGCTTTTATCAAATTACCTCTCCGTAACTCAATTAACGTGAAAACTAATGAAAAATTTACATTTAAGTCATTTTGGCATAAATATTTTAAGTCAAGCTCAGCATTATTTAATTAAGCACCCGGAACTTATATACATATAAAGTGAATATATACATATACATACTTATACTGTACAAAAACCAATGTTTATATTCAAATTACACATATCAAAATGTGTAAACCATAATTAATAATAATGTTTTATATTAATAAAATAAATATTATGAACATAAATTATGCACTTCATTTGACTTACAATTACTTTATTAAATAACATGTATAGAAGACATTACGGTACAATTTAGACTCGCATAGAAGCTATTGTCAATGAGTGTGTAAATGCACATAATACACGTGATGTTAAAAACAAATACGTACAATGACTAAGGTTTGAAATATTTTAATGATACCCAAAATTGTTTTAGTGTTAATTAAAGACAGTTCAAATTTTATGTAATGCGAATAGATTTTTATGTCTTATGCAAAGGTTACACCCAATTTTTAAAAAATAAGTTCTTTGTATTAATTTTCTATTGTGCTTTCGCTTCTATCAACATGGTATTTCTTACCAATTACAATATTGTTATTAATTGCAGTATTTTTTAAAGTATACTACTATACTAATATGTGCAATTTTTTTTCGTTTGTAGTTTTATCCAAGGAAGAATTTTGTTATTATTGTATATTTTACACCGCGAACAATAAAATATTATTGCAATTAAAAAATATTCACAATTTTTTGCTAACATAGTAGGATGAATTTTGTACTTTGGTGGTGCTCATGTTGAGTTCAGTGTTGTGTAAATATTTTATATAATTACGGTTTCATTAACATAACGACTAAAATAAAAAGTACAGTTCTCTGGTCACNTGTTGTGTAAATATTTTATATAATTACGGTTTCATTAACATAACGACTAAAATAAAAAGTACAGTTCTCTGGTCACAACATTGTTAAATAAATCAATTTCACCTTAAACCTTTGCAATTACACCAAATTTAAATACATTTTCACTAATGTTGAAAATATTTCAGTAATCACAAATTTGCTGTTTGCTTAAAAATAGAGTATTACTTATTATGGTTACTTTTAAACCTAAAGTGTTAGTTAAAATATTTAATGTAATGTTAGTCATTATTATTTAAGTAACTCTGTAGTTGGAAAAAAAATCTGTGAGGTTACATATTTTATCGGAAAATTCTTGACCATGTTTATTTTTTGAAATACACTATTTTTAGTCAAATAATTTCTAAACTGGAATAAAATTTAAATTAAGACATTCCACGTCAAGAGATTGTCTCGATAAATTATTTACAGTAGTATTATAGTATATCATAGTTGTTGGCAAGTGGGGGTTGTAGGATAATTTGCTAAGAATTACATTATAAAATATATTAGGGAATAAATTTTCCTGCTTGCAAGAGAAATTACTGATGAATACTGTGAAGGACGTGATGGTTTTAAACAACTCGTTTTAACGATGTGAAGATTAAATATAATCTTCATAGCAGTTCATTGATTTTCGAGAGTACTGATATTTCGTTATTTTTGAGGATTCCAGTTGAAACCATAATTTTCTGTTTGTACTCAACAACAGTAACAAATTTTATGTTTCAAATACGATATTTTAGATGCATAAAATTTTCCAAAGTTATCCCACGGTAATCGATGCGTTAAAATATTACTAGTAACTTTACATTAAAGCTTCAACGAAAGAGTTTCTCATGTATCTTGCATGATTTAAAAATACAATAAAGAAATTTTTTTTAATTCCTTTCTTTGTTAATAACATACATGGTTAAATAAACTTTGCAGATGCAACGGCACTGTATTGAACTATATTTNAATTCCTTTCTTTGTTAATAACATACATGGTTAAATAAACTTTGCAGATGCAACGGCACTGTATTGAACTATATTTATATCGGTCTTATACACACATTTCTGCCCATTAATTTTATGGAGTAACATTTGTGCCATGATCACATTTTTCAGCAAATCATCAACTTCTTGCTCGTACGAATCAATACGCCACGAACATATTTAATTTCATGTTATACATTCGCCAGTCAATTTGCACACATTACTCCCAACTGCAAATAAACAAAAGTTCTATATAATGTATGACATATTACAATTTTCCGAAAAAACTGACAATTCCGAAAATTATAATCAGAGAATGGTTCATACCCGTAAACTGCCATGTTTTATTTTGTAACGGCCAGAACATTTAGAAGCCAGCAAATCAGTGAATTAGTCGTGTGGCAGAAATTTTTTATTTGCTATAACATTTTCTTCTACTANCATTTAGAAGCCAGCAAATCAGTGAATTAGTCGTGTGGCAGAAATTTTTTATTTGCTATAACATTTTCTTCTACTACCATTAATACAGGCTCAACATTCATAATTTACTATGAGAATCCCAATTCAATAAACCAGATTAGTGGGAGAAGAGAGAAAATGAAATCCGTGTTTTGTCACAATTATTTTTTCCCACTATTCTGACAAATACATATTCACAACACTGCTAGTAAAATTTGTACTTGGTTAGTTAAAAAAAAATAGACCAATGTAATAAATGGATTAAATTGAAATTTAGGGTTTTTTTTTCGAATATATGCAACTTTGACTTAGCACTCGCCGGGATGAAAAGTGTCTTGATTGAAAAAGTGAAATTAATTACGTCGAATGCACANGCAACTTTGACTTAGCACTCGCCGGGATGAAAAGTGTCTTGATTGAAAAAGTGAAATTAATTACGTCGAATGCACAATTGTCTCTTTGTTTCTAACACCGACAAGCTATTGCAAATTAACAAATTGCCAAATTAAATTCTCCAGGTTTAAATAACATAAAACATTTTTTAAATTTTTATAAGGAGTTGGTTTTGAGTGTATTCGTGTCTTAATTATTGGCTAAGTTGTGTGAAGAAATGGGTGCTTCATACACAGGCTATTCATAGTAAACTGAGTTATTTTAAAAACCCTTTTCAAGATCTACTTGTAGGCACATTTTGTATCNTACACAGGCTATTCATAGTAAACTGAGTTATTTTAAAAACCCTTTTCAAGATCTACTTGTAGGCACATTTTGTATTCCTCAGCCAAATGCAATATTAGTTATGCCATGGACATAACCACTGTATTCATACGCCAGCCAAGTAAAACTATTAAATTGTTAGATAAGAATGTATTTTAAAAATGTGCTTACTGTTACATTTATGTGCTTTAAAAAACATAAAGCAAAATAAATTATTTTAGTATTCACAAATGTTTCCCTAACACCTTGAACTCTACGCTAAGACACTTCATTACTCTCTCTCCGTCGTTACTAACTTTACTGGGCGCTTGCCTGTCAGTGAGCCCGTTAAAATACATGCAGGTAGTGGCAAATACATTTTCCAAAGGCTGATTTAAAAAGTACTCAATTAACTGTAAAAATCCTATACAAATGTGTTACTACAATCTGAAGCAAGGTGGCTTTCTCACGCAAAGTTTTAAACATTTTTTGCTGATTTCCTAAACGCGTATAAGAGCGTTTTTTTAAATTCTGTATACAGCCAAACCCCAACTTGCTGAGTGCTGCATCTCACAAAAAAAAATTTGTTTCAACATTAATATTTGGCTGATGTCAAAATTTAAAGGAAACAGTGCCAATTACTACAAGATCGNTTTTTCAAAGGTTGATTTAAAAAGTACTCAATTAACTGTAAACAGCCTATACAAATGTGTTACTACAATCTGAAGCAAGGTGGCTTTCTCACGCAAAGTTTTAAACATTTTTTGCTGATTTCCTAAGCGCGTATAAGAGCGTTTTTTTAAATTCTGTATACAGCCAAACCCCAACTTGCTGAGTGCTGCATCTCACATAAAAAAATTTGTTTCAACATTAATATTTGGCTGATGTCAAAATTTAAAGGAAACAGTGCCAATTACTACAAGATCGTTTATAATTAAAGTATCCTTTTGTAATTTTTATGTGGTTGCATTTATTTATGTTTTAATATTGTTCGATTATTATTACACAGTTTTTTTGCGTCATATAATACGAGTAGTATTTTTAAAGTTAAAAGTTTAAAGAATAATATTTATTTCGAATGCATCAGTTATTTCGTGGTGCGCAAATTGTAATTCCAATTAACGTAATTCATGTAATGGCTTTCGTGCGTATCGACCTAGTTTTTCAAACAGAATTTTGCGCTTACCTGCTTCATTGATCTGTTTCGTCAACAAATGTCAGTGCAATTTATGACCCTTTCATGAGGAATGCGCTCTTTACATAGCGTCTAAACCACGTTACTCTGATATACAATCAGATCTAAGTGATTGGTTGTGATTTGAGGGACGCGTGAAAGGCCAACAGACTTGCACATTATGATAGGCCTCTTCGTGCACTTATGGGAGATGGTGCGTATTTCTCATCTAGTGAATGTACAGTTATGTGTAAGAGTTTATTATGTCCAAAGCTACAATTATAGACGTTAATGCAATATAAAGACTGTAATTTCATAAATTATGTAGCATTTTTAAAGTATTACTATACTTTTAACTCAGAAAGCTATTTTATTTGCTGACAAAGTTTAAGAGAAGCATTTAAAAAATGTAACCCTGCGATNCTTTCGTGCGTATCGACCTAGTTTTTCAAACAGAATTTTGCGCTTACCTGCTTCATTGATCTGTTTCGTCAACAAGTGTCAGGACAATTTATGACCCTTTCATGAGGAATGCGCTCTTTACATAGCGTCTAAACCACNGTTTCGTCAACAAGTGTCAGGACAATTTATGACCCTTTCATGAGGAATGCGCTCTTTACATAGCGTCTAAACCACGTTACTCTGATATACAATCAGATCTAAGTGATTGGTTGTGATTTGAGGGACGCGTGAAAGGCCAACAGTCTTGCACATTATGATAGGCCTCTTCGTGCACTTATGGGAGATGGTGCGTATTTCTCATCTAGTGAATGTACAGTTATGTGTAAGAGTTTATTATGTCCAAAGCTACAATTATAGACGTTAATGCAATATAAAGACCGTAATTTCATAAATTATGTAGCATTTTTAAAGTATTACCATACTTTTAACTCAGAAAGCTATTTTATTTGCTGACAAAGTTTAAGAGAAGCATTTAAAAAATGTAACCCTGCGATTAAGTTTGTTTGCTTATAGATATTTTAAATGAATACACTTTCGCCGAATCGGTTTTTCTATATAGGAGACGTAGTTTATTGTTTTCAGGGAGTGCTTCAGTAGCTCAGCGTGTCAGAGTTCTATTAATCAGCAGTTGTAGCTGTCGCCCTCTTCAGGTTTTAAATGGAGGCAATGTTATGAGTTCCGGGAATTTCCCACGGGGTATGAACTACGCCTTCTTCCAAGAAGACGAGGCATAAGACGCTGCTGATCAGGTTACTGCAGGAATGTGCAATCTGTTCAAGGAATGAAGGTTTGATCATTTCAAGTATGTAGCCAAGCTTGGTTTCCCGTTGTATCTTTTCGTGAACATCAGCTTTGTGTGCATTTAAAGTAAGAGTGAACAAGAACAAATATAAAGCACTTCAAAACTGGAAAATTCCAACACCTTGGCTGTGTTTTAATGAATATTTTCTGAATAGGTGAGAAGTAGAAATTCTTAAAATTTTGGTACACATTATTTTTACTACAACATTTTGATAGTATAGCTATTTTTTTTAGATACGTTGTTTAATAAAATATGTTATTTTCTCATTAATAAAAACTTTATAGCTAAATTCACGAGTAAGATCATTCCCCAATTTCTTGTGTCATTTATCCAGTTTAGAAAAAAAGTTCACCCGTAACATTTTTAGACGGGATTTAATCAGGATTAGGCTGGGAAAACTCATTCCAGTCGGCAGGGTGGATTGGGGTGTTGAATCCGGATTGAGAAATTGCTGTGAAAACTCGACTGGATTGAAATAAGTACGATGCAAGACGAAAAGACCATTACTTCCCCAGTTTCTGTCTAGTAAATTATTCTTCATTATCAAGAAATTCCATTGTGCCCAGAACACTTTGACTGCTGTGCTAAGGCTAGATATCTCTTCACATTTATGGCATACAGCCCTCTTCTTTGCATTTTATTAATGACTATATAGTGGGATAATTAAGGTGATCTTACCTCATATCCTCATAAATCTAGGTAGGTGATCCATCACAATATAAAGAACCTTGAATTCTTGTCCTATGTACCTTCAGCGATTCGTTACTCTTTTCTTTTTTTTGTTCTCAATTACAAAATGCCTCAAATGCCTCCTAGAGAGTGCATCTGTGTTGCTGTGGAGCTGTCCATATCTGTGCTGCATTACAAAGTCAAATTCTTAAAGATTCTGTACCCACGAGGCTATTTGACATTCGCAGTTCTTGAGATTTAATAGCCAACATAATGATGCATTTTCGGTTCTTAGAATAACATTTTGTGCACTAAAAGTTGGCTTGGAATAATAAATTGCCATTACCATAGCCAGAATCTTACTGTGTGCGAGACCCAGTAATTTCACTCGGTCTTATGCTATACCTTACTGAAGTATTCTAGTGTTCTTTTCTTCCCAACTTGAACCTGAGATAACACATCTCCAATGCCTACATCACTAGCATCTGTTACCAAAATGAGTAAGCCCTCAATTTTCGGGAATCCCAGGACTGGTGGAGATATCATAATTTAGTTTAATTTACGAAAAGCATTTTCACACAAAATGGTCCAATGAAATTTTCTTTTTCCTCAGTCAGTTCATGTAGTGACTTGGCGATCGTGGCGAACCCAGGTACAAATCGAAGATAATAGGCATTGAATCCCAGAAAATTTGACACTTTAGTTTTGTCATTTGTGTCGGCCAATTTATTATTGCTTTGTTCTTCTCGGGATCTGTTTCGAATCCAAGGGCCGACACTCCGTGTCCCAAGAAATAAATTATCTTTTTGAAAAGGTGCCACTTCATAGGAACCATTTTCAAATTGGCTGCAGCCACTTTCTTGAATACAGAGTCTAGACATGATAGTTGCTCTTCAAATGGTCATCCTGTCACAACAATGTCATCTAGGTAAACCTGAAAAATATTGAAATGGAAAATTTTTCCATCAACTGTTCGAAGGTAGAAGGGGCATTATATAGCCCAAAAGGCATACACTTCAACTTCCAGGTTTCTTCCCTTTGAACTCATAATTCAGACATCTCTTGTTCCTTTCAGGAAACCTCGCAAAGCCAATGTCGAATCTTCATGTCCCAGTAGAGAACCATTGTGAACCGGCTAGGTTGTTTAATGCGTGATCTATACTTGGAATTGGATAAGTGTCTTTATTTGACACATTATTAAGCTGACGATAATATATGCAAAATCTCAGAAAGCCATCTTTATTCTTAACTAAAACAATGAGGGTTACCATGGACTAACTGATGGTTCTATCACGTCTAGATCCTTCATTTCCTTCAGAATTTCCTCAACTGCCTCATGCAAAGCTAGTGGCAGTCTTCTAGAAGGCTGTTTTATGGGCCTGGCAACTCCTGTATCAATGAGTTGGCACGTCACATTAGTCCTTCCAAGTTCATTTGGTCCAAACGATAGGGCAACCCCATTTCTCTGAAGTAATTCAGAGTTAGACTTCTCCTGTCACCAATTAAGATTTTCTTATGTTCATACTAGTAGTTCATTCCGATATTCTCGTGGAGGACATTCTAATGGTTTTACATTCAAATCTTCTAAATAATTTGGAAATACCTGTGTGCCCTGCTTGCAAACACTTATCATGTCCCCCTCCTCAAGACGAATGGCACAATCGGACAAATTAATCATTCTAACTAGAAAATTGTCAGAAAAAGAAAATACTTAAGTCTTGCAACAACGACTTTAGAAAGCAGGATGCCTATATTCTCTGCTAGTTGAACTACACCCAATCATCTGAAAAACTTTCCTTGACATCTGACTTGAATGACAATTTCACGATAAGAAGTCAGCACAGTGGAGTTGAATACATATTACTGAGCAGCTAACTGGGGAAGACAAATCATGCCATTTTGACTCTACCAACACTGTGCTACCTACCCATAGCACACTTAGGCGAGTATCGATTCACCACCCCGGTCTACATAGTACATCAAGCCCCAACAAACATTCATCCTATAATTCTGCTACGTCAATATCGTGCTCTATGCTAAATCACTTTCATCTTTCCTTTTAATTGGTGTGGTCTCACCTGTAATTAGTAAAGTAACATCATTCCATGTTATATTCGGGCGATAGCTGAGGGGAAGCCCCGGGGTTGTCTGGTCTTACTACAGTTATGGTCGGCCCAGTGTCGACGATCATTTAGCAAGGAACATCATTTAGGCTCCCCTCTTCAAGTTGCCACCCAATCCTGTTTCACCGACAATACATGTAAGAATATTAGTCCTTCCCTATGACTTCTATATTCCTATCTACTTTCTCATTAATAGAGTCAATTTTCCTGTCGACATTATCATTAACTGTGTCTGTTTATATATCTACTAAATTAATTAAATTAGTTTCTGGTTATTTACATCCTTGTTTATACTTACAGATAATGAACTAACTTGGCTATTTACATCTTTTCAAGCTATTTAGACTAGCGCTCACACTCACAATCTGGCTACCTAGTCCCTCAATCAATGCTCGCAATGCGGTGTTACCTGTTCTGGAGACATTTTTCTTGTTAATGTTCAATGTGTCAGTTTAAATGACATNTTCTGGTTATTTACATTCTTGTTTATACTTACAGATAATGAACTAACTTGGCTATTTACATCTTTTCAAGCTATTCACACTAGCGCTCACACTCACAATCTGGCTACCTAGCCCCTCAATTAATGCTCGCAATGCGGTGTTACCTGTTCTGGAGACATTTTTCTTGTTAATGTTCAATGTGTCAGTTTAAATGACATNAATGCTCGCAATGCGGTGTTACCTGTTCTGGAGACATTTTTCTTGTTAATGTTCAATGTGTCAGTTTAAATGACATTATTAATCATAATCAGATAAAGTTATCCCAATTATATTAATATGTTTAAAAACAAAAATTACTTGCCTGTAGCTTAACGTGATTAACAATTAAATGCCTCCAACGCATTTCTGGCACCAGTTACATAGATGCACGAGGGACGTATCTGAGTTCGTAAGGGATGGAAGTCCTAATAAGAACAAAAAGAACTTAATTATATTTCTAATTTATTCACGCCGATACTATTTATAGCATTAACTTATCTGTCTCTAATATTATTATTTTTATTTGTCAGTGATCGCAATATTTTTAAAGTCTATTTTAACTCTAATTAACATCCTTATTAATAGTCGATCTGTTTCTTTACAGTCAATTAACTCATACTCATCGTTAACATTTTTTTTAAATTCTATCTGTTGCCGCCATTTGGAATGTCTTTCACTCACGCATCAAGTCCAATAGTCCATCCTGCCAGCTGTACTTTTCACTCCTTGATACTCGTAGACGCAGATTTTTTCTACTTCTAGTCACTTCTCTCGATGTTCATCTTCTATCGCACGGAAATGAGCCACTCATTCTCTCATCAACTACTCGGCTCGGAGGCCTGTCGCATTTATATAGCCTTCGCCCTGGCCATCTGGAAGGTTCAACGTACCCCGATTCACGATGCGCATTCTTTAAATAAACAAAAGTGACAGCTGCGCGCGCCGCAAAAAGGATTATGGTGTCGACTCGTTTTCTGGAACAGTCGCTCGCCTATTCATTCAAAACAATCCTTTGAAGTTCTGGCGCCGCTTTCATACAACTCATGTTCTTCAATTCCTCTCACTCGTGCGGGATGGGAAGCAGCGAGCGCCAATCAATAATTCTCGGGTTTTCGCACTTGTTATTTCGGTTTTCAGTCAAGCCCCAACCTTGCTGAATTGCTACTACTCACAAAAATAAAGGTTGTCTCAACATCGATAATTGGATGATTATTTTACCCACTTGAATAAACTAAATCTGACCGTTTAACTGGGTTGGAAGAGAACTTCCCATTGGACAAAATAAAAAAAAATTAAAACATTTCTATGTGAAAATTAAAATTTTTAGTATCAATAGTTAAGGAGGAAAACTTCGGAAATTTTGCACTGACTTTACAATCTAGTGATTTTGTGTCACAGTAAACATCCTTCCTAGTCATTACAACATCATCGAAGTTAGTATCCGTTTAATGTTGATCAAATCGTAGTAAAAAAATAATACAATTTTTCGTGAAGGCTTTTTTGGTTTTACTTGCATTCGCAAAAAAATTTTCTGTGTGAGGTACGCAGAAAATAGAGCTGAGTTCACAAATTCATTAACAGTTAACTGAGTTATCTACACACAAATTTTTACAAAATAAATTCAAAATTGATGGTTTTGATAATGCATGTCTACAGATAAGTTTACAATTGCTTGTATTGTTAGCAGTTGATCTACAAGTTCGAATCCCCTTCGTGAATTCTTGCATCTTTGCATCTGCTATCTCGAATTTTATACAATGATTAACATAAAGAAATATTTAAGAATTTACAAGTTCTTGAAAACTATCTTTTTACATGTGATCTGAAAACTAAACCAAATGTGTCAAAAAAAAAAAAAAGTTTTAAAATAAAACATTGCAAAGTACTAAGAGCTATTTGAAAATTAGAGTATTCTTTTTCATTTTTCTTATTGTTGCATTTATTTATCTTTTTATTTTGTTTGATTCTAACCTCACAAATTATGCGCTATACAGTCGTAGTGGTATTTTAATGTTGAAAGTAAAATATTCTTATATTCATCAGAGTGTAATGTATAGAGAGTGATTAATGAAGATGAAACTTAAAGCCATAGGCAGGCTCCTGACACACTGTCTACGGCTCTGGAGAATGGTGAGCCCCTGCTTGAGATACAATCCATCCCAACAATAACACTTATTTTGAATGCCGCAATTATTTCTTGGTGGGAAAATTGCAATTCCAATTAGCGTAATTCATTTGACGTCTTTCACGTTCATCGACCGAGTTTTAGAACCAGCTTTTTCTGCTAGTCTGTTTCATTTATCTTTGTCATCAACAAACATCAGGAAAATTTATGACCCTTTCAAAGAGGGAACGCTCTTCACAGACTGTCTAAATCATATTAATTTGATAGATTACCAGTACTAAGTAATTGGTTTTGCTATTAGGGACGCCTGGAAGGCAAACAGTCTTGCGCATTATGATAGTCCTCTCCACGCCACTGATGGGAGATGATGCGTATTTCGCTTCTATTGATAATCAAGTTCTGTGTAAAAAATTATTATTTATAAACTACAATTATAGAAGTTAATGCACTGCAGAGACAGGGAGTAATTCAAATATATAGAATTGTTTAAAGTATTTCGACACTTTCAACTCAGCAACCTATTTTAAGTGCTAACAAAATTCACGAGACGCATTTTCAAAATGTGACACTGTGATTAAGCATGTTTGCATCTACATTTGGAATGTTCTAGAAAATGAATTTTCTTTTGCCGAAACGGTTTATCAATATGGGAGACATAATTGTTTGTTTTGAGAGAATAATTTCACGATCCTGCATCAGTCTGTCAATATTCCAGAGTTGTTGCTGTCGCCGTCTTCAGGTTTGGATGAAAGTAATGGGACGAGCATCAGGTATTTTCCTAAATTTAATTCCATAGACTGGGAAAGAAGTACTCAAAAATTAGCGGAATTAGTTGTTCAAATAATTCTTGCCGATTCCTACCTGATTCTCTGTAGTTTTTAGGTGATGGGATGAACTTATTTCTTCGGTATGCTTTGTCTGTTTTTGATCCAGTTTGAATAGCAATTAACAGATAATACTTCAACTGATATTGTTATCGCTGATGACGCTTGACTGCTTTTCATAATTTCAATGGAGTCCAGATGATTTTGAACTTGTAGATATAGCACTGGCGATGTAATTGAATGAGTTTATCGGGGTTGTTCTGGTTTCGTTTATTGAAAGAATAAAAAACTCGCTCAAACTCTATTTTTTCTGTTTGTATTTCCTTTCTTGTTCAACTGATGTGCACTTCATAAGTAAATATGATAAGGCACAAACTTTCTTTGTTTGTGCTTCATTCTTTAATATCTTAGCAGCGCATGAAAACACGAATTAACGCTTAATATGTAAACAGAAATCAACAGGTGTTTTTGAAGCCAATAAAAAAATTAAAATTGTAACTTCAAATTAATTATTTCTTCCACAAATTTGAGCATAAATTTTACTGATGTGGTGGCAGTTATGTTGATATATTTTAAGGCCTTAAATTTGTATATCTTTTTGGCAATGGTCGACGTTATGCTAAAGGAATGTATAAGATCAAAGACTTGCTTCAGAAGTATGTATTGCTACAAGGGACGCCTGCGAGGTATATCTGAGTTCTTGAGGGGTTGGAGGTCCTAACAATAATAAAACTAATGAATTTAATTTCTAATTTATTTACACACATATTATTTACAGCATTCGATTATCCATCTGCACTCTTACTTTTTTTAATTTCTTATTGAACGGAATATTTTACGTAAATTTCTATTCTAACAACGCCCTTCTTTATATCTTTGTTTAATTATTGCCAAATAATTATACTCATCATCAGCACATGTTTATTCTATATGTTGCCATCATTTGTAACGACTTTCACTCACATCTTTAGTTGAATTTTCCCGTCTGCCAGACGCACCCTTCACTGCTTGATACTGGCAGTCGCAGATTTCCCTTTCGCTGGTCACTTCTCTCGCCGCTCGTCTTCTATCGCTCTGAACTCAGCCACTCATTCTTACAATTATTCCCGGCCCGGAGGACCGTCGCACATATTATACTCTGCTGGCCCTAACTCATCCCGAGTCTAGAAGATAGTATATAGGGTAGTAAACAACTATAATATTCCTCAGGGAGTCGCAGAAACACAATGCAACCAGGAATAGCTGTGAAGCTGCAGAAAGGATTATTGTGTCGGCTCACTTTCAGTAACATATACGCGGCCACCCATCTATCGCTCTCCTGTTCATTCCAAACAATCCCATGCTTGAGGCTGCAGCTATCACATAACTGCTGTCCTTCACTTCAACACGTTCACCCTTAAGTATCAATCGCGTCACAGTATAATAAATAGTATTCTTCGCCACTTGCCGTTGTTAGAATGTCCTCAAATTCATTGTGTTTGCGACAGTTAAGAAGATAAGCTTAGATTATCATTGATCCCGAAGTCCAGAGTAATCCCCTCCTATTTGACGAATAATGATTGTTGTAAATAATGCTCCTTATTAGTTGTAAGGTATACACTTTCTTCTTTTTCATGTACGCCTATTTTCTTATTCAAAATTTCATTCTGTACAAAAAACAGTTATTATATTATATCAATTCTCCTTATGCAAACAGTGCAGGAAAATATTTTACACGCATTTACAAGTGGTGAAGTAGTTTTTCTTCTACAAATACATGTGATGCGAATTTAACTCGTAAAATAATATTAAGTTTTCTGGCCGGCTCAATTTTGTTTCCTAAGAAGAATTCGACTAGTACTTGGAAAAGATGGACTTATCTTTTCACAAAATGTTAACAATTCCTTCGGCATTTACACGAGTTATTCCTCTCGGTGTAACTAAACTGGCAGAGTTAAAAAGAAACTACATGTGTCGCAACTTTCATTGAAATTTTACTGCACACCATCAACACAAATTATAGAGTGGCGAGAATTTTATTTGTCACGAGAGCACGGGAATTTTATTGCTTTATTTTTACAACGAAGTATATTTGTCATTATTAAGTAATATCAATAGCCTCCAATCTTCGACGAAGTGTCTGAGGGGTTTCGATATTTCTTAAAAAAAGTAACCCTACTATTTTATATTTAATACTCAGATAGTTGAAAAAAAAAATCTTAGAAGTCTCGAAGTAATATGCAGCTAACTTAACCCTAATTTCTAAAAAGTATCTTCCAGTAAAACATAAAAAAATGTAATACATAAGGTAACAATAGATTTATAAAAAATTTCAATACACTTTTTTCACTGTTTTCGTAAATGAAANAATAAAAATGTAATACATAAGGTAACAATAGATTTATAAAAAATTTCAATACACTTTTTTCACTGTTTTCGTAAATGAAAGCAATTAAATTACAGTCAAATAACACAGAAACAAATTCCGGACAGCTTACAAGAATATTTCTAACTCATTTTTCAATCTCGCTTGCTACTATTGGCATTACTGCATTTACACCTCCTCTAGAGGTGGTGTAATGTTTGCTAGACACATTTCACCAGGTGTAACTACACTGGTTGAAATAAAAGAACTAATTAAATTACTCTGATTTCATTATCATTTGAATATAAACGAATTTTGTACATATTTACTAACCTGTTTAGAACGCGCAGGTAAAATAAATGAGCCTATTAAAACAACATAATTAATTAATTAATATATATTATTAATGTTAAAAACGTTACTCCGTCTTTATCCCTCGCACACTGAGGTTAAGAATAAACAATTGAAAAGTGAGTGAAGAAATTTGAGCAACTCTTAACACCGAAATCTTGAGAGCTAATGAGCGTGAAGGGAGGTGAGTAGGAAGCAGCGTCGGAATGCCAGGGAGGGGAAACGGGAGATCTCCGAGAAAACCCGTCGACCCCTGGTATCATCTGGGACGATTCTCACATGCGAAAATCCGGGAGCGAACAACCGGAAATCGAACCGGTTTCGCCTAGTTGCGAGGCAATTAGTCTGAGCAAAATGCCACCGCGGATCCATGTTAAGAAAACATGTCAGATAGATTAAAGAAGTCAATATGAAATACAACAACAGGAATATAAATAATTGTTAAACAAAGAGTTGTAAACATATAATAAATAAATTTTTTCTCTCTTTTCAGCTTTCGACTGTAGAGTGATGGCATCCACTAAAGTGCAAGAACTTCGAGAGCAGGGAAGTGTCCACAAAGTATTGCGACCTGTAATTTATCTATCTAAAGTTACAGGCCTTGCTCCTTACAGCCTGATCTCCGAGAACGGAATAGATACAAGCAATATTAAGTTATCTATTCCTGCAGTAATATATAGTGGTCTGCTAGCAACCTTTATTGTGTATGGATTCGCAGATGATTCGATAAATAAATTAAAATTGTTATCTACAATGAAAATTTCGAGGGAAGTGGTTTTTAAAGTTTTAAATAACGTTTTGAGTTCTCTAGCAACAGTTCTCATTATTATTAACATCATGTTAAAATACAAGTACATGAAAGAAGTGATGACAAATATTGAAGCTGTGGACAACATTCTTCTGAAAATAATTGTTACCTATAGCAAGAAAACGTTAAATTTACCGTATGTCAAAACCGTCATTCTTTTTTTGGGATTCATAGCATTTGCACTCACCAATGGTTTAATGTACATACATCTCAATGTCAGCAATATAATAATTTTTGCAATCATGATAAACTTAGTAATTAAGATTACATTCATTTCCCAACGATCAATTGTCATCAAAATAATTGAGTCAAAGTTCAAAATTCTCAACGATATACTTGAAAATATGTTTGATACTATGGTCATAACAAGAGTAATAGACAATGAAGAGAAGCACCTGAACAATGAAGGGAATAATAACATGGGCATCAGACAACAACTGAACAATGTGGGAAAAGAGAGTTCTGGACAATCAAAATCTTCAGTGCGTGGGTCTGACACTCAAATACGCGCGCTGGCATTATGTCACCACAGACTCACAGATGTAACATTAGCAGTTAACTTCATGTATGGATTTGCAAATCTCATAGAGGTTTTCACTACATTTGTCCATATAACATCATGTGTGTGTTACGGCATTCTTCTGGTATCAGAAATGCGTGAGGAAAAAATTTACAAACTTAATTTCTACGTATTTCTTGTATTGAAAGTTTTGTGGGCAACGTTAAACATTGCTAAAGCATTGCTAACTATCCAGTTTTGTAACGACGCAAGAGCCGAGTCTCTGGACACTGTGCGTATTGCCAACGAGTTGCTTTTGACCAAAGACCTGAGTGCGGATGACAAGGATCAGCTGAGGATGTTGGTGAGCCAAGTACGTAGCAGAGAAGTGACCTTCACCGCTACTGGCTTTATCACACTCGACTACTCCTTCTTATCCTCCATGCTGGGAGCAATAGCGACTGTGCGTTTTTTACTTGTGACTTTTTCTATTCTATGGTGATCCAGGTGTAAAATATTTAATTTGAAATGCACTACCATTTTTCTGTTTGATTACAGACAGACATTTTTTCACACAGCCAACAGACACTATTTAACATAATTTTCAGAACATATTCCTACGTAGAGAAAACATATTTTCCAGCAGCGGGAAGTGATACGTGATGCCTGCATGAAACGTGCAGGCAGACTGCTTCCATGCCCTAGTACTTGCCGATCACCTCTGCCATACATTGGGAACAGCATACCTGTGACGTCAAGGACTACTGTTGTGTTTATAAACCAAAGTCTCTTTCACCTAATGAGTAGTTAGGCAGAATTCATGTTGTCTTGAACAACAAAATGCAATATACATTCTTAGACTAAATATGTTCAATATTTCTATATAACCATAATATTTTGTACAAAAATCATTACCAGCCGATTGTGAACATTGGAAAATATTGATATATCGATGCCGTGGTATTGACTTCCATGGTTTGCATGTTCGATGAACTGGAGAACTGCAATGAGTATATAATTATTGCTGCTGACATATATTCTCTAATAATGATAATCCTGGTAATGTCATTATTATCTACAAAATATTACTTTTCAACAGTTTAAGACTTTTTTGTTCCCTAATATGCGATACCATAAGAACTTATATTTTAAATATTATGAGAATTCTGAGACCATTGCTTACTTAATAGCACAATTATTTTCAAATATACCCGCTTTGGACGATATTAACATTATCGGCACATCTAATAAATCAAGCCTACATTTTGTTTTGAGAACATTAAGTCCTAGAACCTTTACAACCGAACTTATTCACCGTTATAGTGAGAAAATTCAGTCCTGTTGGCAGAGTGGTTTGTAATATTGATTACAGATTGACATTTTACTCTAAATGCCCGATTTGACTGAACTTAAAATGTTATAAGCCGAAAGGTCTTGTTAAATCGTTATTAAATAGTGTTTTCAAACTTTTTTAAACAAGGTTTTTATTATTTAATAAAGTCAGCGCAAATATCGCAGTCGTGGTTTTCAACAAAGGAACATATTAGTAGTTGAATCAAAAAGGTGATTCAGAATTGTTCAATAAAATGACAGATAGCAATCTCCCAACTGGAAGGATAGTACACTCACCAATATACAAGATCATTACCAGCCATGTAAGGTGACGTGGAGAGAGTAAAAATGTAATGCAACTTAACAGGTGTTCTGTTTAAATGACAGAGCATAAGCCATTGGCCAACGCTACTCATCACGACTATCTGGGATGCTACTTGCCAAGAAATGCATTTTCATACTACTGGTAGTCTAGTAATGAATGAGGAAAAATACTTAAATTTGGAATCAAAATAATTCTGTTCTTGGCATTTTTTTAAATCATACAAATGGAAGCTAATCTTTGTTATATCACGTAGTTTATGGGCAAATTCATTTAATACTTGTGTTTAAACGTTATCAATATGGTTTTGACAAAAACTGTTAATTGTATTTATGTATGTTTTTGATAATGTAATTTTTATAATTTACATACTATTTTAAAATATACGCAAAATAACTTTCCTATTATAACAATTTCGAATTTGTGACAAATTAACTACCTTCAAACGAAATTTCGGGTATTTAAAAAGATATGCACTGCTTTAGGACAGACAACTGTATCCGACGTTGCTTCAAGTGCATATGCATATGATTAGTTTTTTTCCGGTGTTGCGAAGTGTTTTGTATGTATGCACATATAACGTAGTTAATTTAAGAAATCATGTAATCAATCAATAAGATCAATAAGAAATCATATATTTATTGAAGTAAAGAAAGTGAGTAAGCAAGGAGATTTGGGCTGCTGTTAACATCGACATCTTCAGTGAGCCGACTATGGAGCAGGGCTGGAATGAAAGGGTGGGTGAAATGGGAGATCCCCGAGAAAACCCGCCGACCAGCGGTATAGTCCGGCATGATACCCCACATGCGGAAATCCGGGAGTGACCCCGCCGGTGAATTGAATCCAATTCGCCTAGGTAAGAAGGGGTTATTGTAATCACTGCACCATATCTGCCCCATTTACAGATGTGGATAGGCTTATACTCAGAAGAGCCAAAAAAACTGGAACACCTGCCTAATATCGTGTAGACCCCACCCCCCTCCTATTGCGAGCACAAATAAGTGCCGCAAGACGACGTGGCATGGACTCGACTAATTGCTGAAGGTATGCAGGAGGCAATTCACACCATGAATCCTGCAGGGCAGTCCACCAATCAAATCTGTGCAAATTTGAGAAAGTGTTGCACGTCTGTCTCGTTTAATGATTCTCGTCAGTCGTCGTTTGCCCCGTTATTTCACGATATTTTTCCGGCCGCAGCAATGTCGAAGATATTATGTTTTACCGGAATCCCGATATTTACGGTACACTCGTGAAATGGTCGTAAGTGATCATCCAAATGTTATCTCTACCTCGGAGATGATATGTCCCATTTCTCGTGCGCCGACTATAACACCACGTTCAAATTCACTTAGACCTTGATAACCTGCCATTGTAACAGCAGTAACCCATCTAGTTGCCCACCGCATCGCGTTACTCTGATTGGTTCTATACCTCTGTTATTTGTATTCGCACACCTATACTAGTTTTTTTTGGCCTTTCAGCGTATATGTTAGTTTTATGGCTCCTCTGAAGACTTAAATATAATTAAAGGCTGTTCACGTTAAGTGAGCACTTTTGAGGCATTATTTTGTTTTTCCTTTCAGCCATTATTTAAATCTTTTTTACAATCTTTCAAAATGAATATTATTAATGCAAGTAATAAACAGAGTACGTATATTCTTCCGCACTCGGAAGTTAACATCTACGACTAAAATAAAATATATTTAATGACTGTTATTCCAAATGAGAGAAGTTTCAAAAGTTCTCACTTTACCGTAAATAATGACATATATCAAACCATGAGAGATCAATTTGAATGAAATTCACCTGTAAATGGGCTGTGTAAAACACTTAACTCTTGGCTACAAGAAGTAAACATTTCTAAAATAAGTACTTCGCATATAATACGTTAATGTAACAATTTTCTAAGCTAATCAAACCAAAACAAAGAAGCATAATAGGGGACCGATTAGAAAAAATACTACAGAATTTTTGTTACTGTGAATTAATGGTTATATCAGATAAAATGTACTTATCCCGATGGGTGTCCTAACAGAGTCTATTTAGTATTGACCGTTTAATTTGATGGTAGAACGTTCACCTGTGGATGCCGCCAATACGAGAAGAAGTAAATTTAATAATGTAGCTAGGTTCATTTACCCTGTCAGGTGGTTCAGCAATTCCTGCAAATAAATCATTGCGGTGAGCAACGTTATGCCGGTATTTAATAAAATTAATCTCTTTCTGTCGGTTTGATCTCCCCTATAGGCCAGTGCGTCATTTTCCATTCAAGTATATAAACAATTTTAAACATTTGAAACGGTCAAATCTCTAAAATAATATGATTTGCAAGCGTACGTCTCTTGTTGATAATATAGAATTCGGAGTTTTGAGAAATACAGAATAGTAAACTTTTTTTATTAAGTGTCTATTTACTTTAGTGAAAAACTAAACATGTAGATACAAACATACCTAACTTAAAAAAAAAANTTTTTTATTAAGTGTCTATTTACTTTAGTGAAAAACTAAACATGTAGATACAAACATACCTAACTTAAAAAAAAAATAACTAATTGTAGTTGGCATAATTCATCGTTCGTTATAAAATACATCGTGTCGTTAACTATTAATATGTCGCATCCCTTTATAAGAATTTAATACCAATATTTTCACTCAAATATCATACTGTTAAGCATTGCTTGTTTGTTTAAAGTAATGTTGCCCAAAGTGTTCTATATTTATAGGCTATTCGCGGTAAAGTGAGCACTTTTTAGAAAGCCGTCTAATTAGGATTAGTAATAAATAAATAAAATTAATTTTAGCCTTATACGTTAACTTCGTAGTGCGGTGGAATATGCACACTGTGTTTATTACTTATTTTTCAATCTTTATTTGAAACAGGTTAATACAGGTTTAAAAATGGCTTAAAGGAAACAGTAACTAGATCCTCAAAAGTCCGCACTTTACCGTGAAGAGCCTATATGTTATTTTAAGCGTGGTTAGTTTTATTATTTTCAAATTTGAATTTACAATTCAGGGGCTACATAAACTGTTGATTACTTTATTCATAAATATTGTCGATACCACTGTATTTTAACATAGTGTTTTAATGTTATAGGATGTTCAACGTAAAATGAACACACTTTATAAAGCCTCGCTTAAGATCTATTTGTAAGCAAGGTGTGTATTATTCCACTATTTGTACAATTAACGTTACCATAGGCCTTATCACTTTATTCGCGCGTCAGACAACAAGAATTATAACATTAAAAAAAAAAAAATTATCTTACAAATTTTTTATTATTACACTTATATGCAATAACAAACAAATAGAATAATAAAATATCTTTGTATTCTCATGTCTTAACTTAACACCTTTAATTTAAAGTTAACAAATGGAAATACTTTCTCTACGTCGTCGCAAACTTTACTGGGCACAAAGAGCAGTGACATTTTTCAAAGGTTGATTTCAAAAGTGCTCACTTTACTGAGAACGGCTGTTAATAATAATAATTCCATGTGTTTAAATTAAGCAAGTATTAATAAAGCGTTCAAATATTTATATATAGCAATCTCGTGTCCTATTGTATAAAAAAAAACCTTTCTTCTTAACGTTACTTACTACTAGCAAAATTCCTAAATTTACTTATGTTGAGTTCTAAATAATTAATTTAATTGTTTTTTTAGACTGTTATGTATGATGAATAGTGTATAACACGAATAAACCTGTAGAATTCTTCATTGTTTATTTGTAAAAATTTTCCACTATTTTTGTAAATTTGTATAACGTAAAATAATACAAAAATTATGAAATTGAATGTATTTCTGTAATTAATGTGGATACAAATAATATTAATTACCGTATTTTATGAAATATTGACACACAAATAGGATTAACTCGCTAGTAATGTTTAAGAATTATTTTCGTTAACACATTCTTGCAGTGCCGATTTGACCACTTTCTAATTTTATCGGATTTATAAATCTGGAAATTGTAATTAAATGTTATTTTCTAATGAGAGTTGATGTGAATTTAATATGTAATTTTGTATTTCTTTCTGTACCATGCTATTTTGTATTTCGGTCACATTAAATACATGATGTAATAAGATATTGAATATTGGTTTTGCAAATGGTTAAATAGTTTATTGCCAATGATTAACAACAATATATATTTACACATCCCAAATCAGAATCAGTTATTATTAATTCAAATTATTAAATAGAACACGTATTCGTTAAAATTTGAGAAAGTGAACAGTAAAATAAAACTTTCTAATCATTTCAGTAACACGGATTTTAATGTTTCATGTTAATTTCTGTTGACTTACATTACATATGATTGGCGTATTTCACTAACTATGAACGGATAATTCAACCAAGAGGGAATATACAATGACTACTAACAGTGACTTAATCAAAACACTTATTCAGACGTAGCGAGTAGAATATCTACGTTGTTGTACGAGTATGCAGTGAAAGCCGTTATTGCAAAAACAATTGTCTTGTCCAACTTCCAAGAAGCAGCTGGCATTTATTGAACAACAAATAGCAAGGGCGAGTTAATATTACTCTCCTAGTGTTTAAATGTAAACAACGTGAATTCAGCTGACAAACAACTTGAAGCAGACAATAATATTCCAGTGAAATGCTACCATTACTCAATTTTGCACCAGGTTTGGATTTGTTACCTAAAAAGGCCTGATGTAAACTAAAATTAGAAAAACTGTGATTATTTTTTTCCTCAATATATAATAAGCGATCACTGAGGGGTCAGGGTGCTTATGAACTTACTTTTCTGCCCAAAATGGGGTATTATATTCTATCCGAAATAGTATAATATTGCGTTTTATATAAGTATACCGTAAAAATCTCAACGATAAACGAACTATTGCTTTAAGACTTTACCCTGCGATAATTCCATGTCTAACGTANTATACCGTAAAAATCTCAACGATAAACGAACTATTGCTTTAAGACTTTACCCTGCGATAATTCCATGTCTAACGTGAGTGAATTCCAAGTCAGGGAAATATAGAATACCCTAACAAGAACAAAATAATTTCTTAACAAAATTACAGCAAATCTTTACATTTTAATAGTAAACACCATGAAATCATATGGTTATTTATTAGATTACCAGATATGAACACTACCAGAGGAATTCAATACCCCAGTGCAGTTATCTAACTAGACTGATGTGATGGTAATTTTGTGTTGTCTAGCTACTAATATATTTGTAGGCCTTGTCATTAAGCACATAATTAACTAGGAGCATGGATTTTTTTGTATTTTAATTTCCTGTACAAGTTTTTTGCCATTTGCTACTGCGTTTTATTGTTTTTCTTTTCAAATATGTGTGCATCTTTAACCAAGTATTATGAGCGCATTACTTGTGTGCCACCGCACTCACTGATCACCCGGAAAATAGTTTTTATATACTCGGATTATTTCAATATATAATATTATAAAATCTTNCACCGCACTCACTGATCACCCGGAAAATAGTTTTTATATACTCGGATTATTTCAATATATAATATTATAAAATCTTTCCAAACTCCCATTTAAATTGAAAATAGCAAATTTCATTAAAGTTTTAGTTTTAATGTCTGACAAAGAATATTAAAAATAATTTTTCGCAACTCACTTATTCGTAAATTAGGAAGTAAATTTTATTAAAAGCTTATATGTGACAAATTTAAAATGTAAACTGCGTATAAGAAATAGTTAATATATTTGATGTCTCTTTACAGTGTTNGCTTATATGTGACAAATTTAAAATGTAAACTGCGTATAAGAAATAGTTAATATATTTGATGTCTCTTTACAGTGTTCTATTTATAGTATGCAGCGATCACATCCAACGACATTCAACTGTTTAGGGTCTATCTCTCTCTCTCTCAATATATATATATATATAATATAGAGATAGAGAGAGATAAACCCTAAACATATATATATAGATATATACATATAAGGAATATATATATCCCTTAATTTAAATTTGCAGGTACTGAGCTTTGAAACATTTCATTTGACATGGAAGTTAAGTCAACTATTTCAAGTACTCTATTCATGTAGCATCTTATAGTGGTGTCTTTGAAGTATTCACTTTATGTGATCACAGATGACTACCATCTATTGCATTTATAAAAAAGATAATAACTTGACGATATAAAATTAATAATAACAACTGTGGGCATGAGTTCTCTGACCACAATTATTATTGTTAATATTTATTATCATCACTATAATAATTATTATAAACGTCATATCTACTACTCCAATTAAAAACCCTGTTTATTGTTAAGCGATCGCTGATTCGCGTCCCGCTAGAGAGAGTGGAAGTGAAGGACAGCAGCTATGTCATAGTGGAGGCGGCACTTCAAAGGATAGTTTTGAAGGAACAGGCGAGTGATAGGGCGGTGGCTGCGTATCTGGTACAGAAAGCGAGCCGACACGATAATCCTTTTTGCGACGTACGCTGCTGACCCTGGGTGTATTGATTTCTGCTTTTATTTGGAGAATGCTCTGCTTTGCTGACCTCGTTCGCTCAGTGTGACTCAGGGTGCGAAGAACATTGCAGACGATCAGGGCGAACGCTATATAAGTGTGGCAGTCCTCCGAGCCGAGTAGTTGATGAGAGAATGAGCGATATAAGACGAGCAGCGAAGGAAGTGACCAGCGGAAGGGAATCTGCGATTGCAAGTATCAAGCATTGAAGATTGCGGGTTTCAGGATGGACTATTGGACTAGATGTGTGAGTGAAAGACATTACAAGTGGTAGCAGCAGATAGACTGAACTCGTGTTAATGATGAGTATGAGTTAATTGACTGTAAAAAACAATAAAGAAGGACTGTAATTATATTTGAAATAGGCATTAAATATTGCGCTCACTATCAAATAAAACAGTAATAGTGGGGAAAGGTAATTTATTTGTTTTAAATAACATCTGTGTGAGTAAATTAGAAATTAATTTTTTTTTATTAAGACCGAGATCCCTTACGAATTCAGATACGCCCCTCAGGCATCCATATAACACTGTTGTCAGAAGTGGGTTGGAGGCAATTATAAGCTAATTAATTGTAAATAAAGTTAGACTATAAGTCAGTTGTTAGTGATTTTATAACAAATACATTAATTTTAATATATGTGGTTACAAATAATTAAGACTGCTTTGTTCCTCTGGTGCAGAGAATGATAACAAGGAAAATGTCTACGGAACTGGCAGCTCTGCGAGCATTGGTTGAGGGGCTGAGTAGCCAAGTGGGAAAAAGTGTAAATAGATTGAAAGAAGATGTAAATAACCAAGTGGGCAGGCTAAATGAGACTCTAAATACCCAATTTTAGTAGTGTGAATGAAACTGTAAAAATCCAAATTAGTTTTGTAACTGAAACTGTAAATAATGTAAATGAGAATGAAGACATGAAAAAAGACTGTGTCAAGGAAAATGTAGACAGGAAAATAGAGACTGTAGATAGGAAAAAAGAAGACATTATCGAATTAGTGAGCACGATAATTGTCTGTGGGTACGGGGAAATTGACCGTGTGAATGAAGGAATGGAGTGAGGAAGTGAATTAGTGCACAGTGTAAACAGCAGAATGGACAATGTCGAGAATGAAGAGACACAGAATATCATGACATTAAAGAAGCAGATGGAGGAATATCTTCGGCAGCGAAGTTCCACAACCACCACGTCTGCATACGAGATAAGAGGAGAAGCGGGTCGTCACCTACACAGCGACCTCGGAGGAGGGCCTGCAGTCTTGTGACATTGGTGACGCGCAGCCAGAAGAGGGGAAGGGGTCTCAATTAAGAGTGCCCCTTATGATGGCCAGACTTCACGGCGGGAGTACCAACACCAGTTTGAAATAGTCACTACCCTTAATGGCTGGACAACAGAACTGCGAACTTACTACCTCGCCGCTTTACTGAAAGGGCCTTGCACTGAGCATACTACAATCAATGCCAGAGCGACATCGACTGGAGTACCTCACACTGGTGTCGGCCTTGGAGTTACGTTTCGGCGAAAGGTACCTGATACATGCCCTCCATGCACAGTTACGAATCCGCTCCCAGCGACCAGGGGAGCCACTGTACGAGTTATGGCAAGACATCGTGCGGCTGCCCCACCTATATCTGAAAGGGTGCCCCTACGAGGCGCGCGACACCATAGCATTCGTCTTTTTCATCGATGCCATCGCCGACACAGGGGGACGGGAAGCGGTATTTCTGGCTGCAGCCTGAACATGCATGACGCCCTGGCCGGAGCACTAGAGGTGGAGTCAGCAATACAGAATGCCACACCCCTACGTCTGGTGCGGGCAGCGATGCTCAATGAAGACGACTACGATATCAAGAAGAGACTGCAGGAGATGCAGACATTTACGAGAGACATCGGTTCCAGGATTCGTGCTACAGAGCTTCACTGCCCCCACACAAACCAAGGGGGCTGTTAGACATGTGGACTTCTGGGGCACCTGAGTGCCTATAGCCAACAACAGAAGCAGCAGCCAGTAAAGGGGCACCATGGTGAAGAACAAATGGCCTCCACGAGCGAATACATGCACTTACGTAAAGCAATTTAGAACTTCGTGCATATGCCAAACAATTTGGACACAGCATTGAAGAAGAGCTGATGCTCCAATCTTCACGCCTCACAAAGCAGTTGGAAAAAGCACATGATGAACTGCGGATGCTGTCCAGAGGCCCTGTGCACACTGTGCCATATAACAGTGAAAGGTGCCCGTGGCATGGAGCGAGTGATAGGATAGCGCCAATCAGTAGTGGCTATGAGGATTCCGGTCCCATGGAGGAAGTGGTTCGGTGGACAAAGAACCAGTTGCGTGAACTCAAGAAAGGGAGCGCGGCAGTCGAAGGAACTACCAGTGCTTCAGTTTACATAGGACGAGGATCCAGCAACATACTGCAGCATCCGCCGCAAGTGCGAGCACTTTTCAGATTGGCACGGATGGTCTAAAGGAGGATGAAAGGGGTAATTATGTAGTTGCTTCATATGTCGAAACCAGTAATGAAAATATTGTGCATCTCAAAGACAGAAACGATCATATAGTGAAAGGATGAAGAACCATCGTGAGAGGAGGATGTGGGGCGATGTATTTCAAGGATCACTGTTTGGTTCTAAAACCCACAGAGACGAAAAAAGTACTTAAGTCTTCATAAATGTTGGGAAGGGCCCTATAGGATTCTTAATAAGATCAATGAGGTGGTCTTTCGGATTTGTTGACAAGGCTGTGGGGCGAAGCCGAAAGTTGTCCACATCGACCGACTGGCATTCTACGATGGCCTGGATGTTACAGTTTCTGTTCGGGACGAACAGACTTGATGAGAGGGCAGTGTTATGTGCTTGCTGCTTTGCATCCCGTGCGAGCGAGTGGAAGTGAAGGACAGTAGTTACATAAAAGTGGAGGCAGCAGGCAAAGGATTGTTTCGAATGAACAGGCAAGCGATATGATGGTGGTTGCATAACTGTTCCAGAACACGAGCCAAGACGATAATTCTTTTTGCGATGTGCCCTCCTGACCCTGGATGCAGTGATATCTGCATATATGAAGAACGCTCTGGATTACTGACCTCGTTCTCTCAGCGTGACTCGGGGTGTGTTGATCTTTCCAGATGGTCTGGGGCGAACGCTATATAAGTCTGACATGTCTCCGAAGTGAGAGGTTAATGAGTTGTTGAGTTCCGAGCGATATAAAACGAGCAGGGAGAGAGGTTACAAGCGCAAAGGAAATCTGCGAATGCGATTAGCAAACAGTGAATAGTGCGGCTGGCAGAATGGACTATTGGACTAGATTAGTAAGTGAAAGGNCTGCGAATGCGATTAGCAAACAGTGAATAGTGCGGCTGGCAGAATGGACTATTGGACTAGATTAGTAAGTGAAAGGCATTACAAATTGTGGCAACAGATAGACCGAACACGTGTTAATGATGAGCATGAGGTAAATTTGTCTGTGACCAAACAGAGACAATTAAAAACAATTAGATTTGAATTAGGCATTAAAAATTCCGCTCACTTTTAAATGAAACTGTAATAGTGGAGTCAGATGATTTAATGCTGTGAATAATAGCGGTGTGAATGAAATAGATATCAGATTTAATTATTTTAAATTTTATTACGACCTACATATTTCACGAATTCAGATACCCCCCTCAGGCATCTATGTAACAATATTTTAAAAGGGGCTTTGACTACAATTTCAAGCCAATTAATATAATTTACGGAAAAATCTGAAATTTTCTTGACAAATTTGTTGTTTTTTACATTTACTGAAATTTGTAATTTTTCCTATTTCTCTTTCTTTTGTATAGCTACTAACGAAATTTAAAAAAATAATAATATTTATATTTTTGTACAGACAACAGAAATCATTACATATGAGCTCAAGTTCTAATTGTTGAACATGGTACAAAAACAAACGTTTGATAATATTGTCGCATTGATTGTATTGAGCAAAGATGTGAAAAAGAGTTCGCAAGGAATGGAGGTGTTATTAAAAATTTAAGAATTTAATTAAATCATTATATTTATTCTCAATGGTGCAAACAGTAAATCATCTGTTATTTACAACTCTGAGCATCCTATTAACTCTTATTATTCTTATTGATCGAAATATTTAATTTCTATCTCCATTTCAATTAAAGTCTTTATCACAGTCTCTTACTAATACTACTTGAAGAGCCCTAATAATTTCCACATGTTTAGTTAAAACTGTCAATTTACATCGTCCCGAATGTATTTTCACTCACCGATTCAGTCCAAAGTCCCGCAGATCAGTCCCACTATTCACTGCTAACAAGAAAGTCGACGCACTCTCGTAGATCGTTTCAGTCGTCCCTAGATGCTCTGGAATCACCTAAATGTCGCTTAAGNCAAGAAAGTCGACGCACTCTCGTAGATCGTTTCAGTCGTCCCTAGATGCTCTGGAATCACCTAAATGTCGCTTAAGGCCGCACGAGATCCCAAACTCTCGGCTCTTAATCGCTCACTCCTCAGAGGTCCTCATATGGTATTTATACTTGAGGTAGGTGCTGTCTAGAACGTTATCGGCCTTCAAAGCTGTTCAGGGAAAAGATATTGTGACGACGACGCCACTCCTGCCTGATAAATTGAGAAATATGAGTTAGTCAGTGTCAGCTACGTGCGAGCTGCTATAGGTTTATGGTAGTTCGCGGCAGCATACTTTATGAGAGGCCGCCGCTATAAAAAATAACTGCTGTCCTTCACTTACAAACTCGCGCTGTACACGACGCAGCGAGCGCGTAACACTGCCTCCTCCTCAAGTGTGTACATCCCGAACAGACAATGAAACATTCGGACCATCGTAGAGTGCCAGTCGGGCGATGTGGACAACCTTCGTCTTCGCCAGAGAGCCTTGACGATAAATCCGAAAGACCACATCATTGATCTTATCCAGAATACTGTAGGGGCCTTTCCAACATTTCTGTAGCTTCGGGAAGAACCTTTTCCTCCTCTGTGGGTTGTACAGCCACACCAGTGTAACTTTTTAAATTTTTTTTCCCGAAATGCTCCTATCACACAGCATCTTAATCCTGTCATTAATTATTCCGAGTTGCTCTCCAACAAAGTATGTTATGTAATTCACTGGCACAATCAAGGACTGCGGCTTCCTCTTCTGTTTGTCGGATAAACAGCAGGTCACTAGAAAGGCGTAGCTCTTTTCCGAACAACATTCTTGATGGTGNTTCTGTTTGTCGGATAAACAGCAGGTCACTAGAAAGGCGTAGCTCTTTTCCGAACAACATTCTTGATGGTGTTACACTTGTGGACTCGTGGACTGCTAAGCGTTTACAAAAGAAACAATTTAACCTTTGAATCCCAATCCTTTTGGTTGTCTGCCACAAAAATCTACAGGTATTACTCAAGAGTGTGGTTAAGCCTCTCAAGCATTCAATCCTACTAAGGTCAAGGCTGTAGTGCTAATATTTTTCATCCCCAGAATTTTCGTAACCACTTGGAACACCACGTCTTCAAACTTTCTTCTCTGATCAGAATGGAATTCTAGTGGAACCCAAACCTCGAGAAGACATGTTCTATGAGTACCTCAGCCACAGAACATGCTTCCTTGTTCGGAAGGGTAATGACCTAAGGCCACTCAATATAATCTGTACTATGTAAGTTGGCCAGATTATGACAGGTCCTTGTCAATGTACTGTTCATGGGGCTTTTAGGCAAACTTGCTACTCAGAAATACGTAGCTGCGATTGTAGTAATAGTAATGTTTACAAAAATCATTAATCATTAAATTGTTATGTAAAAGGGCAAAAATATAAATAATTAATTTAAAATTTGGTAACTACAAAAAAATGTAATGCTAAACAAATTTTAAGATATTTTAGACTTACATCTGTCTAAAAAAATTAGTAGGTTATAAAAGAAACCTTGCAAAAAATTTTATATTTGCTAACTCTTTTTTATTTGTCCGAGACAGTAAATTTGGGATAACATTTGCGAAACGTTAGTTGTAGCTATTATCACACGTTGGATATTATAGCTTATATATTGGAGTTGGAAATATGTGACATGGAATAACGTAAGAATTGCTTAACGCGTGTCCCACTTTCTTCGGAAACAAGGAAATGGATTTTCAGAGAACAATATGGCGTATAATTTTCGTAGACGAACGATTACCTGACAATTATAAATTACTAGTACTCANTGCAAAAAATTTTATATTTGCTAACTCTTTTTTATTTGTCCGAGACAGTAAATTTGGGATAACATTTGCGAAACGGTAGTTGTAGCTATTATCACACGTTGGATATTATAGCTTATATATTGGAGTTTGAAATATGTGACATGGAATAACGTTAGAATTGCTTAACGCGTGTCCCACTTTCTTCGGAAACAAGGAAATTGATTTTCAGAGAACAATATGGCGTATAATTTTCGTAGACGAACGATTACCTGACAATTATAAATTACTAGTACTCAAAATCACTGTACATGAAATATAAGTTACTTTAAAAAGTATCCACAGCTCGCGAAAAATAAAAATATTGTTATCTGTTCCTAAATTTATTGATGTAACATGTGAAACGGTTTTTTTTGTGACTGGTAATGCTTCAGAAATAATCCTATAGATAGCGCGAAAATCCTGTTCGGAGCGAAGTCTGAGCCTCTTATTTTGCTCAATAGATCGCGTCATTTTTAAGTGGACTGTCCTTCTATTACTGGATCGGAAAGACACGAATTTGAAATATATTTCGTCAAATTATTAGAAAAAATAATTTAACAATATTATGCAGTATTTCTGTATGCTTTTGGAATTAATATCAAGCACGTAATGAAAGTGGGGTTGGAGAGGGGCGATTACGACGTGAAAAAAGGTTTTGAAATTGTATTTAATTTGGATACGGATATTTTTAATGTGCCTTTAATTTTGAACACCTATACATTTCGACTTTATCACGAAGATTATTTTGTAACACTAAAGACCGCTGTTTTATGACGACGTGAAATAAAATGTATTAATTAACCTAGGAACTCTTTCTTATCGCGTACTTTCAGCTAGTCTAATGTGCGTGGGCAGTGCACGCAAAAGAGCTAACGTTATATTAACTTTTGTTCGTTCGTGCATCAGCAGATACAGGATTTTGTAATTGGCATGTTGTTAGTTTCGAATGCATTGAGTTGCCACTCACTGACTGTCACAATCTGGCCAACTTATATGAAATGAAGCATAAAATAATCTTGAGCCACCAGTAGATATCAATTAAATATCTCTGTGACAGGATAAGGAGCGAGAATATCTACAGCCAACATTTCGAATACTGCTCCAAAATTGTATTTCTGGAGGAGACCTTGCCCTCTGTTGTTTGGACCCTCACTCGCCGTGCAGATGTCCCATAATCGGCACTATTTCTCAACATCCTCTCGACAATGAAGCCAGTAGAATCTCATTCGAACTATGCCGAGGGTCTTATTAACATCATACTGCCCATTGGCTGCCGTGATGTACAGTTATTTTAAGATTTCGGGAACCCTTCATTCAGGAATGACCAACTGCAAATGTGTGTGTTTTCCATCATTACATTCCCAGTTTTTGTAGAGTATATTATTATTCAGAAACAAGAAATTCCATTGTGCCCAACATGCTTTGACTGCTGCGCTCAGGCTATATATATATCTTCCTATTTTTGACCTACAAACGTCTTCTTTAAACTTTAATAATGGCTACAAAATGGGGTCATTCAGTTGACCTTTCCTCATACACTCATCACTCCAGGCAGTTTATCCATCACAAGATAAAGAACCTTGAACAATTGTCGTCCGTACCTTTGGCGATTCACTACTCTTTTTTTTTTTGTTTGCAATGACGACAAAATAGCTCAAATGCCTCCTAGACAGTGCATCTGTGTTGCTGTGATGGCATCCAGATTTGTGCTGTATTTCATAGTCATATTCTTGAAGATGCTGTACCCACTATGCTATTTGACCTCCACGGTTCTCGAGATTTAGTAGCCAGCATAATGAAGCGTGGTCGGTTCTTATAATAAAATTTCAGCCTTAAAGGTAGGAGTGGAATATGAAATTGCCTTCACCATAGCCAGAAACTTCCTGTATGTAACACAATAATTACTCGCAGGCTTATTCAATACCTTACTGAAGTATTATAGNCCAGAAACTTCCTGTATGTAACACAATAATTACTCGCAGGCTTATTCAATACCTTACTGAAGTATTATAGTGTTCTTTCTTCCAAACTTGAACCTGAGATACCGCAGCTCCACTTCCTACATCACTAGCACCAGTGTCCAAAATTAACACGTCCTCACCATTTGCGAAACCCAAGAATGGTGGAGAAATCAGAATTTCCTTTAGCAAAACGAAAATCATTTTCCAAATCCGTGGTATAATAAAATTATATTTTTCCCTGAGTCAGTTAATGTAGTGGCTTGGCGATCATGGCGAACCCAGGTNATCCGTGGTATAATAAAATTATATTTTTCCCTGAGTCAGTTAATGTAGTGGCTTGGCGATCATGGCGAACCCAGGTACAAATCGACTGCAATGGGCACGTAATCCCAGAAAACTCCTTACTTCACTTCTGTAATTTGGTGTCGGCCAATTTCATATTGCTTTGGTCTTCTCGACATTTGTTTCGATTCCATCGGACAACAATATATGCCTCAATACAATAATTTTATTTTGGAACATGTGGTTGTTCTTAGGAATTAGTTTCATGTCAGCTGTGGTGATTTTCTTGAATACAGAGTCAAAGCGAGATATGAGATCTTAAAATGTCGTTTCTGTCACTATTATGTCAACTAGGAGGAGTACCATTGGAAACCTGCTATGTTTTTTAATAGTTATTGTATCCTTGGAAGTGGATAAGAGTCTTTCTATGCCACATTAATAAGCTGGCGATAATATATGAAAAATCTCAGAGAGTCATCTTTCTTCTTAACAAGAACGATGGGGGATGACCATGGACCAACCGATGGTTCTATCACATCTAGATAAATCATTTCCTTCAGAATTCACTCAACTGCCTCCTGCGAAGCTAGTTGCAGTCGTCTTGGTAGCTGTTTTATGGTCCTGACAGGTTATATTAGTACTTCCAAGGTCATTGGGTTCACAAGAGAAGGCAACCCTATTTCTCTGCAGTAATTCTGAGACAGCCATCTCCTGTTGCCAGTTAAGATTTTCTTATGCTCGTACTAGCAGATAATTCAGAACTTCTGGTAGATATCATTATCTTTGTTACACCCTCAATTTTCTCATGAATCATAAGGAAATACCTATGTGACCTGCTTGCAAAAATCGATCATGGTCCCTTCCTTAAGACGACATGCTCTATAGGACTAACTTATAATTCCAACTGAAAGTTGTTAGATATAGGAGTGACTCAAGTCCTTGCTACAAAACCTTTACCTGGAAGGATGCCAATCATCTCTGGTGGTTCAATTACACCCAAATGTCTGACAAACTTTGACGAACTGCCGCCGCTTTCATATAACTGCTGTTCTTTACTTCCGCTCACTCGTGCGGGATGCGAAGCAGCAAGCGCGTATCAATAAATTTTCTGTTTTTCCGAACTTATATCAGAATGGTTGTTATTTCGGTTTTCAGCAAAGCCCCAACTTTGTTTAATTGCTACAACTCACAAAAATAAAGGTTGTCCCACCATCGATATTTGGATGATTATTTTACCCATTTGAATCGACTAAATCTGACCCTTTAACAAGGTTGGAAAATAACTTTTCATTGGCCAATAAATAAAAAAAATTATGTGAAATTTACAATTTTTGGTATCAAATGTTAAAGAGAAAAATTTGGAAATTTTGCACTGACGTTACAATTTACTGATTTTTTTTAACAGTAAAAATCCTTCCTTGACATTAAAACAACATCGAAGTTAGTGTCTGTTCACTTTTAATCAAATCGCAGTAAAAAAATAATAACATTTTTCGTGAAGGAACTCTTGTTTTTAATTACATTCTCAAAACATTTTCTGTATGATCTCCGAAGAAAATATAGCTAAGTTCACAAATTCATTACAAGTTAAATGAGTTATGTACAAACAAATTTTTCCAATTAGAATACAAAACTAATCATTTGGATAGCGCATCTCTAAAGATAAGTTCAGAATACCCTGTATTATTAACAGTTGATCTACAAGTTATCGTCCTCTTCGTGAATTTCGGCATCTGCTACCTCGAATGTTATACTATCATGAACGCAAGGAAATTTTAAGAATTTACAAGTTATTGAAAACGATCTTTTTACGTGTGTTACGAAAACTAAACCAAATGTATCCAAACAACATTTAAAAATAAAACAATGCTAAGTACTATGAGATATTTTATAGTTATAGTATCTTTTTGTGATTTTCATATGGTTGCATTTATTATTCTTTTAATATTGCTTGATTTTTATCTCACAAATTATGCTTTATACAGTGATAGAAATATTTTAGTGTTAAAATTAAATATTCTAATTTTCATCAGAGTATAGAGAGTGATTAATGAAGATGAAAATTTAATCCATTGGCGGGCTCCTAACACACTGTCTGCGGCCTCTAGAGGATGACGAGCCACTGTTTGAGAAACAATTCATCACAAGAATAACACTTCTTTTGAATGCAGCAGTTATTTCTTGGTGCGCAAATCGTAATTCTAATTAGCGTAATTCATGTGACGCCTTTCACATTCATCGACCGAGTTATACAGTCAGCATTTTCTGCTAGTCTGTTTCATTTATCTGTTTCATCAACAAATGTCCCAACAATGAATGACGCTTTCGAAGAAGGGACGCTCTCACAGTGTGTCTGAATCATATCAAAATTATAGATAACCAGAACTAAGTAATTGGTTTTGCTATTAGGGACGCCTGAAAGGCTAACAGTCTTGCGCATTATGATAGTCCTCTCCACGCCACTGATGGGAGATGGTGCGTATTTCGCTTGTATTGATAATCAAGTTCTGTTAAAATTTTATCGTTTATAAAACTAAATTGTAGAAGTTAATGCAAAGCAGAGACAGGGAGTTCTTCAAATATATAGAATTATTTAAAGTATTTCACACTTTCAACTTAGCAAGTCATTTTAATTGCTAACAAAATTTACGAGACACATTTTCAAAATGTGACACTGTGATTAAGATTGTTTGTATATACATTTGGCATGTTCTAGAAAATGAATTTTCTTTTGCCGAAACGTTTTATCAGTATGGGAGACTTAATTGTTTGTGTTGAGAGAATAATTTCACGATCCTGCATCAGTCGCTCAATACTTCAGAGTTATTGCTGTCGCCGCCTTCAGGTTTGAATGAAAGCAATGGGACGAGATTAACGTATTTTCCTAAATTAAAATTCCCTAGAGTGGGAAGGAAGTACTCGAAAATTAGTGGAATTAGTTGTTCAAATAATTCTGGCCGATACCTACCTGATTCTCTGTAGTTTTTAGGTAAGGGGATGAACTTATTTCCTCGGTATGCTCTGTCCGTTGTTGATCTTTTTTGAATAGCAATTAACAGNTTTTAGGTAAGGGGATGAACTTATTTCCTCGGTATGCTCTGTCCGTTGTTGATCTTTTTTGAATAGCAATTAACAGATAATACTTCAACTGATACTGTTATCACTGATGACGCTTGACTGCTTTTTATAATTTCAATGGATTCCAGATGATTTTGTTCTTGTAGTTACAACAATGGAGATGTTTATAATTGTGATGAATCTATCGAGGTGGTTATGGTTTCGATAAATTCAAAGCACAAACCTACTTTGTTTATGCTTCATTCTTTAATTTCTTAGCAGCGCATGAAAACAGGAATTAACGCTAAATAAGTGAACTAAAATCAGCTGGCGTTTTTGAAGGCAATAAAAAAATATAAATCATCAAGTAAAATTAATAATTTTTTAAAGATTTTAAGCACAAATTTAGCTGTTGTGGTGGCAGTTATGTTGATATTTTTGAGGTCTTTAATTTGTATATTTCTTTCGTAATAGTAGACATTATGCTAAATGAATGTATAAGATAAAATACTTGCTTCAGAAATATGTATTATTATATGAGACGACTGCGGGGCGTATCTGAGTTCGTGAGGGATTGAGGTCTTAATAATAATAATGAAATAACTAGATTTCAATTCTAATTTATTCACAAAGCAACTATCTACAGTATTACAGTATATATCTCTCTGTTTCCACTAGAACTCTTTTCATTTTTCAAACAGCGCAATATTTGATGACTTTATTTACTCTAATTAACGTCTTTAATGTATTTTTAAGTGTAGTAAATTAACTCACACTCGTTATTATCACACGTTAAGTCCATCTGCTGCCTTCATTTGTGATGTCTTTCACTCACGCATCCAGTCCAATAGTCCAACATGCCAGCCACACTCTTCAATGCTTGATACTCGCAGTCTCAGGTTTCCCTTCCGCTGGTCACTTCTCTCGCCGCTCGTCTTCTTTCGCTCTGAAATCAGCCACTCATTCTTTCATCTACTACCGGCCCGGAGCCCCGTCACACAATTTCTACTCTGCTGGCCTTGGTCTTGAAAGTTTAACTCACCGCGAGTCATGCGGACACAATCTAGGGCAATAAACAAATATAACATTCCACAGAGAGACGCATAAACCCAATATACCAAGAATAACAGTGCGAGCTGCAAAAGGATTAATTTGTCAGCTCGCTTTCTGAAACAAATACGCGGCCAAGGATCTATCACTCGCCCGTTCGTTCAATCCTAAACTTGCTGCCGCCACTATCATATAACTCCTGTCCTTCACTTCAATTCGCTCGCGCAGGATGTGAAGTAGCAAGCGCGTAACAGTATAATAAAAAGTATTCTTTGCCACGTGTCGTTGTAATAAATGTCCTCAAATCGTTCTGTTGGCAACAGTTAACCAGATTAGCTGAGATTAGCTATGACCTCGAATTNTTGTAATAAATGTCCTCAAATCGTTCTGTTGGCAACAGTTAACCAGATTAGCTGAGATTAGCTATGACCTCGAATTTCATATAAACCCTCCTATTATTTGACGAATAATAAATGTTGTAAATATTGCTCCTTATTAGTTGTAAGGAATACACTTTATTATTTTCATGTTTGCCAATTATCTTACTTTTAGTTTTCATGATGTTTTCATTCATAATGTAAACAGTGCAGGGAAATATTTTACTCCCATTTACAAGTTGCGAAGTAGTTTTTCTTCTATAAATCCGTGTGGTGTGAATTTAACTCCTACGGCGATATGAAGTTTTGTGTCCGGCTGTATTAACTTTCTTGAGCAGAATTCGACTAACATTCGAAAAAGATGTACTTATCTTTTCAAAAATGTAAGCATTCCTTCGACAGCTACACGAGTTATCCCTCTCGGCTCTATAAACTGGCGGAGATAAAAATAAAATCCCTTTCTCTCAACTGTCACTGACCTTTTGCTGCAGACTATCAACATAATATTTATAGTAACGGGATTTTTTATTTGTTACGGGAGCATGAGAATTTTATTACTTTACAATATATTTTACAATATTAACTCATATCAACACTCTCCAATCTTCGAGGACATGACTGAGTTATTAGATATTTCTAACAAAATTAACTATACTATTTTATATTGACTATACAAAAACTTGAAGGAAAAAAATATGTTAAGTCCCGAAGTAATCTGTAGCAAAAAAAAAACAATAATTTCTAAAATTATATTTTGGCAAAACATAAAAAAATGTTAATACTTAAGTTTACAATAGATTGATCAAAATTTCTTATACACACTATAAACGTTCCGTAAATGAAAGCCATTACACTACAGTAAGATAAAACAGAAACCAATACCTGACAGCCTACAGGAAAATTTCCAAACATTATTTCAATTTCGCTTGCTTTTATTTACACCACTGCATTTACACCTACTCAAGAGGTGGTGTAATTTTTGTTACACGCATTCTATAAGGTGTAGGTAGCTACACAGGTTGAAATAAAATACCTATCAGTTCCTCTGATTTCAAAACCAGTTGAATATAAACGATTTTTTAACAAATACGCTTAACTGTCTAGCAAGTATAATTAAAAGAAATGAGCCTCTTAAATTATTAATTAATTTATATATAACATTAATTACAAATCCCNATATATATCATTAATTACAAATCCCTGCTACGTCTCTCATTCCTCACACACTGAGGTTAAGAAAACACAAATAAAGAGTGAGTGAAGAAATTTGGACAACTCTTAATATCGAAGTCTTGAGTACCGATGAGGGTGAAGGGAGATGAGTATGGAGCAGCTCTGGGATGCCCTGATGGGGAAACAGGAGATCACCGAGAAAACCCGACGAACCCTGTCATCGTCCGGGGAAATTCTCACATGCGAAAATCTGGTAGCGAACAACCGGAAATCGAACCCGTTTCGCCTAGTTGGGAGGCAATTAGACTCAGCAAAATGCCACCGAGGTTCGATATTACGAATACACGTAAGATAGATTAAAGAAGGCAAGATGAAGTACAACACAAACATAAAAATATTTTTAAAACAAACCGTTGTTAAAAAATATAATAAATATATTTTGTCTCGCTTTACAGCTTTCGACTGTAGAGTGATGGCATCCACTAAAGTACAAGAACTTCGAGAGCAGGGAAGTGTCCACAAAGTATTGCGACATGTAATTTATCTATCTAAGGTTACTGGCCTTGCTCCTTACAGCTTGATATCCGACAACGGAATAGATACAAGCGATATTAAGTTATCTATTCCTGCAGTAATATATAGTGGTCTGCTAGCAACCTTCATTGTGTACGGGTGCGCAGATTACTCAATGGATAAATTAAAATATTTATCTAAAATGAAAATGTCGAAGGTACTGGCTTTTGCGGTTTTAGACAACTTGTTGAGTTCTCTAGCAACAGTTGTCATTATTATTAACATCATTTTGAAATACAGATACATGAAAGAAGTGTTGACAACTATTGAAGCTGTGGATAACATTCTTCTGAAAATTGTTGTTACCTATAGCAAGAAAACGTTTAATTTATCGTATGTCAAAACCTTCGTACTGTGTTTGGGATTCCTAGCATTTGCACTCTCCAAAGGCTTTATCTACATATATCGCGGTGTCAGCTATGCAATAATTTTTGCAAACACGGTAAACTTAGTAATTAAGATTACATTCATTTTCCAACGATCCATCTTCATCAAAATAATTGAGGCCAAATTCAAAATTCTCAACGGTATACTTGAAAAGATGTTTGATAATTTGGTCATAACAAAGGTAATAAACAATAAAGTGAAATGCATTAATTCAGAAGGGAAAAACAACATGGGCATCAGACAAGAACTGAACAATGTGGAAAAAGTTAGTTCAGGAGGATTAAAAACCTCAGTGCGTGGATCTGACATTCAGATACGCGCCCTGGCATCATGTCACAACAGACTCACAGATGTAACATTAGTAGTTAACTTTATGTATGGATTTGCAAATTTGATACATGTTTTCACTACTTTTGTCCATATAACAACATGTGTGTGTTATACCATTTATGTAGTGTCAGGAATGCGTGAGGCAACATTTTACGAACTTAATTTCTACGGAACTCATGTATTGGCAGCAGGGTGGGCAATTATAAACATTATTAAAGTATTGCTTACTATGCAGTTTTGTAACGACGCAAGAACCGAGTCTCTGGACACTGTGCGTATTGCAAACGAGTTGCTTCTGACCAACGACCTAAGTGCGGATGACAAGGATCAGCTGAGGATGTTGGTGAGCCAAGTACGTAGCAGAGAAGTGACCTTCACCGCTACTGNGTGAGGCAACATTTTACGAACTTAATTTCTACGGAACTCATGTATTGGCAGCAGGGTGGGCAATTATAAACATTATTAAAGTATTGCTTACTATGCAGTTTTGTAACGACGCAAGAACCGAGTCTCTGGACACTGTGCGTATTGCAAACGAGTTGCTTCTGACCAACGACCTAAGTGCGGATGACAAGGATCAGCTGAGGATGTTGGTGAGCCAAGTACGTAGTAGAGAAGTGACCTTCACCGCTACTGGCTTTATAACACTCGACTACTCCTTCTTATCCTCCATGCTGGGAGCAATAGCGACATACGTCCTAGTTATTTTACAGCTCGATCCTGTATAATGAACTTACCACCACTTTTGATACCCTTATTGCATTTAGTGTGCCCTTTTTTTTTACTTTTAATTCTTTCACTTCTATGGTTATCCAGGTGTAAATCTTTAATTTTATAGGCACGGCCAAGTATCTGTGAGGTTACAGACATACATTTTCCCACGCTAGATGAACCTGGTTTGACACAGGAGTTTAAAGGGTTAATAAAAGACAACATTCACTATCATACCCAAATAAATTCAAGGAATGATATTTAGTTTACCATTGTGAAAACGAAAAAAAAAAATTCACGTTTACTCTCGAAAAAATTATTACCATGGCCAGAGAAATTGTTTTTCCAGTCTCAGCCAACATACACTATTTAACATATTTCACACAACATATTCCTACATAGAAAAACCATATTTCCCAGCAGCGGGAAGTGTTGTTACATGATACCTGCAGGCAGACGGCTTCCATACCCTGGTACTTGCCGATCACCTCTGCCATACACTGGGAACAGTATACCTGTGACGTCAAGGACTACTATTCTATTGCTAAACCGAATTCTCTTTCACCTGACGAGAAGTTGGGCAGAAGTCGTGTTGTCTTGAACAACGAAATGAAATATACAATTATTGTCTAAATATGTTCAATAATTTAATATAACTATAATATTTTGTACAAAAAAACAATTAACAGCCGATTTCAAACTTTTGAAAATATTGCTATATCGATGCCATGGTTTTGACTTCCAAGGTTGGCATGATCGATGAACTGGAGATCTGCAATGAGTATATAATTATTGCCGCTGATATATATTCTCTAATACTGATAATCTTGGTAATGCCATTATTATCTAGAAAATATTGCTTTTCACCCGTTNACATTATTATCTACAAAATATTGCTTTTCACCCGTTTAAGGATTTTGTGTTCACTACAATGCAATACCATAAGCACTGATATTTTAAATATGATTATAATTCCGGGGGCAGTTCCTAACATAATGGCAAAATTATTTTCAAATATACCATATTTTGAAGATATTTATATCATCGGTACCACTAAAATATCAACCCTTCATTTTGTTTTGGTGAAATTTCACCCTGGAACCTTTAAAATCGTCCATATTCAGCATTAGAGTGAGAAAATTCAGAACTGCTGGCAAGGTTGATTGTAATGTTGATACCTGACTGAAATTTACTCTAAACGACCGATTTGACTGAACTGAAAACGATACAAGCTGAAAAGTGGTGTTAAAAGGTTATTAAATAGTGTTTTCGAAATTCTTCAATACAACTTTTTTGTATATAACATAGGAAACATTATAATATCGCAGTCATGGTTTTCAACAAAAGGAACATATTAGTAGTTGATCAAATATATGATTCAGGGTTGTCAATAAAATGTACGATGGCAGTCACCCAACTTGAAGAATAGTACACTCACAAATATAAATTGAAGAGCTACGACGTGGCATTGACTCGACTAATGCCTAAAGATATGCAGAAGGCAATTCACACCATAAATCCTGCAGGCCAGTACCAAATGCAATGTGTGCCAATTTGAGAAAGGGTTGCACGTCTGTCCTGTTTAATGATTCTCGTTAGTCGTCGTTTGTCCCGTTATTTCACAANCCAATTTGAGAAAGGGTTGCACGTCTGTCCTGTTTAATGATTCTCGTTAGTCGTCGTTTGTCCCGTTATTTCACAATCTTTTTCCGGCCGCAGCGATGTCGAAGATGTGATGTTTTACCGGATTCCCGATATTCACGGTACACTCGCGAAATGGTCGTACACGAACATCCAATGTTATCGCTACCTCGGAGATGCTATGTCCCATATCTCGTGCACCGACTATAACACCACGTTCAAACACACTTAAATCTTGATAACCTGCCATTGTAGCAGCAGTAACCGATCTAGCTGCCGACCACACAGCGTTACTCTGATTGGTTCCATACGTCTGTTATTTGCATACGCACGCCTATAGCAGTTTTTTTTTTTTTTGGCTCTTCAGTGTACAAGATCATTACCTGCCAAGTAAGCTGACGTGGAATGAGTAAAAATGTTTTGCAACTTAACATGAGTTCTGCTGATATGACAGAGCATGAGCCACTGGCCAACGCTACTCATCACGACTATCTGGGATGCTGTTGGCCCAGAAATACATTTTCGTACTACTCGTAGTCTAGTAATGAATGAGGAAAAAGACTCATATTTGGAATCAAAATAATTCTGTTCTTGGCATTTGTTTTATTCCTATAAATGGAAGCTATTCATCGTTATATCACGTAGTTTATGGGCAAATACGTTTCATACTTGTGTTAAAACGTTATCAATGTCGTTTTGACAGGAAAGATTAAATATATATATATTTTTTGAAAATTTAATTTTTTTAATTTACATATTTGTTTAAAATATATGCAAAATAACTTTCTTATTAGAACAATTTCGATTTTGTGACAAATTTTGTTTACCTCAAACGACGTGTCGTGCATTACAAATGCATGCACTGCTTTGGGACAGTCAACTGAATACGACATTACTTTGTGTATATATAATCAGTATATTTTTTTTTGCGCAGCAAGGTGTTGCGAAGTGTTTTGTATATATGCACATATAACGTAGTTTATTTAAGACTAAATTTGTCGGAAATTACATATTTATAGAAGTGAAGAGAGTGAGTAAGTTAAGAGATTTTGGCCGCTTTTAATATCGACGTATATAGCGAGCTGAGTATGGAGCAGCACCGGAAAGAAATGGTGGGTGAAACGGGAGATCCCCGAGAAAACACACCGAACAGCGGTATAGTCCGTCACGATTCCCCACAGGCGAAAATCAGGGAGTGACCCCGCCCGGAATCGAATCCAGTTCGACTAGGAGAGAGGGGATTAGTCTAATCACTGCAGCACATCTGCCCCATTTAGAGATGCAGATAGGCTTAAATATGTTAGTTTTGTGGCTCCTCTGGAGACTTCGATATCTTTAAACGCTTTTCACAGTAAGTAAGCACTTTTGAGGCACTAACTTATTTTTTATTTAAGCCATTTTTTTACTTTTTTTAAAACCTTTCAAAATCAATATTATTTATTTATGTAATACACAGAGTATGTATATTTCACCACACTCAGAAGTTAACGTCTATGACTAAAATAATATATATTTATTGACTGTTATTCCAAATAAGAGAATTTTCAAAAGTTCTCACTTTTCCGTGAATAATATACACCAAACCATGAGAGACCAATTTGTATGAAATTCATCTGTAAATGTTCAGTGTAAAAGATTTAATTGTTAGCCACAAGAAGTAAAAATTTTAAAATTAGTACTTTGCATATAATACATTAATGTAACTTGTTTTAAGCTAACCCAACCAAAATAAAGACGTTTTATATTTGGAGCGATTACAAAATATACTACAGAATTTTTGCAAATATGNATACGTTTCATACTTGTGTTAAAACGTTATCAATGTCGTTTTGACAGAAAAGTTTAAATATATATATCTTTTTTTAAAAATTTAATTTTTATAATTTACATATTTGTTTAAAATTGATGCAAAATAACTTTCTTATTAGAACAATTTCGATTTTGTGACAAATTTTGCTTACCTCAAACGACGTTTCGAGCATTACAAATGCATGCACTGCTTTGGGACAGTCAACTGAATACGACATTACTTTGTGTTTATATAATCAGTATATTTTTTTTTGCCCAGCAAGGTGTTGCGAAGTGTTTTGTATGTATGCACATATAACGTAGTTTATTTAAGACTAAATTTGTCGGAAATTACATATTTATAGAAGTGAATAGGGTGAGTAAGTTAAGAGATTTTGGCCGCTGTTAATATCGACGTATATAGCGAGCTGAGTATGGAGCAGCACCGGAAAGAAATGGTGGGTGAAACGGGAGATCCCCGAGAAAACACACCGAACAGCGGTATAGTCCGTCACGATTCCCCACAGGCGAAAATCAGGGAGTGACCCCGCCCGGAATCGAATCCAGTTCGACTAGGAGAGAGGGGATTAGTCTAATCACTGCAGCACATCTGCCCCATTTAGAGATGCAGATAGGCTTAAATATGTTAGTTTTGTGGCTCCTCTGGAGACTTCGATATCTTTAAACGCTTTTCACAGTAAGTAAGCACTTTTGAGGCACTAACTTATTTTTTATTTAAGCCATTTTTTTACTTTTTTTAAAACCTTTCAAAATCAATATTATTAATTTATGTAATACACAGAGTATGTATATTTCACCACACTCAGAAGTTAACGTCTATGACTAAAATAATATATATTTATTGACTGTTATTCCAAATAAGAGAATTTTCAAAAGTTCTCACTTTTCCGTGAATAATATACACCAAACCATGAGAGACCAATTTGTATGAAATTCATCTGTAAATGTTCAGTGTAAAAGATTTAATTGTTAGCCACAAGAAGTAAAAATTTTAAAATTAGTACTTTGCATATAATACATTAATGTAACTTGTTTTAAGCTAACCCAACCAAAATAAAGACGTTTTATATTTGGAGCGATTACAAAATATACTACAGAATTTTTGCAAATATGAACTGAATGTTTACATTAGAGAAAATGTACTTATGCCGATGGGTGCCCTCACCGAGTATATTTAGTTTTCTCAATTTAAATTTATGGTAGAACGTTTGCCTATTTATGCCGTCAATATGACACGAAATAAATTTAGTTTTGTAGCTAGGTTCATATACCAGATCCGCTAATTCAGAATTTCCTGCAAAAGATTCGTTTCGTTAAGCAACATTTTGCAAGTATTTAATAAAATAAATCTCTTTCTGACAGTTTAATATCCCTTATAGATTTGTAACGTATTTTCCAGTCAAACAGAGAAACAATATTATGCATTTGAAACAGTCAAATCGCTAAGTTAATATGATGTGTAAACGTACGTTCATTGTTGATAGTAGAGTACTCGGAATTTTTAGAAATGCTGAATAGTAAATTTTTGGATCACGTGTATATTTACTTCCGTGGAAACCTGTAGATGTAGATATAAACTTACCTAACTTAAAAAATTAATTAATTTTAGTTTACATAATTATTTATTAATCTATTTTTATTTTGGACGTTACCCTGTTAATTAGTAGAGAATTCGTGTATCATTACATTTGTTACTGATAATACATTGTTATAACATACATCGTGTCGTTAAATATTAAGATTTAAGTGTTTTTTGTGGGCGCGAATGGTGTTAGGATAAGAGATGTCGCACCCCTATAAAGGAGTTTCATAAAAATATTTTCCCTCAAATATGATACTGTTAAGCAATGCTTGTTTGTATAAAGTACTTTGGCTCAAAGTGTTTTATATTTATAGGCCATTCACAGTAAAGTGAGCACTTTTGAAAGGCCTTTCATTCGGAATGGTAGTCAATAAATATATTTTAGTTTAGCCTTAGACGTTAACTTCCGAGTGTGATGGAATATACTCACTGTGTTTATTACTTACATGTCAATATTTATTTAAAAAGGTGGTTACATGATAAAAAAAATGGCTAAAAGGAAAAAGTATCTGGGGCCTCAAAAGTGATCACTTTACCGTGAAAGGCCTACATGATATTTAAGGATGAATTGTTTTAATTTTTCTCAACATTAATTAAGAATTTTGGGGCTACATAATCTGTTGATTACTTTATTTATAAATATTGTCGATACCATTGTATTTTAACATAGTGTCTTAATGGTATATTCTGTAACGGTAAAATGAGCTTTTTTTGAAAGTTTCGCTTGAGATCTACTTGCACGCACGTTGTGTATTCTCACACTATATGTACAATTAACGTTACCATGGGCCTCATCACTTTAGGTTTTTATTATTTCGCTTATATGCACTAAAAACAAAAATTAAGATAAAATATGTTTGTATTCTTTTCATAACACATATAATTTAAAGGTAACAATGGAAATACTTTCTCTAAATCATTGGAAACTGTAGGAAATACTTTCTCTAAATCATTGCCAACTGTAGGAAATACTTACTCTAAATCATTGTCAACTGTACTGGACGCGTGTGCCCGTTAAAACATACGCAGGCAGGGCCAGTGACGTTTTTTCAAAGGTTCATTTCAAAAGTGCCCATTTTAATATAAACAGTCATTAATAATATTTAATTCATGTGTTTAATTTAAACAAGATTGAACATAAAGTGTTGAAATATTTATAACAGCAATCCCATGCTCTATTGCATAAAAAATGAAAACTTGTTTTTTTTTACTTTACTTATTACAATCAAAATTATTAAATTTGTTGAAATTCAGTTCTAAAAATATATTATTTAATTGTTTTTCTAGAATGTTGTGCTATGTGATATTAGTGATAACACGAATACACTTGTAAAATTATTTGTTGTTTATTTGTGAATTTTGCAGTATTTTTGTCAAATTTGTATCACCTAACATAATACAAAAATAATGAAATGGAATGTGTTTCTGTAATTTATGTGGATATAAATAATATTAATTTTTGACTTTTATGAATTATTATGACACCCAAATCGCCTTAACATGCTAGTAATGTTCAACAATTATTTTCGATATCACATTCTTGCAATGTCGCTTACAATAATTTCTAATTTTATCAAATTTGTATGTCTGTAATTGGTAATCAAACTTTATTTTCTAATGACACAGCTGATATGAATTTAATCTGTAATTCTGTATGTCTTTCTGTACCTTGCTATTCTGTCTTTCGGATCACAATAAATACATGATGTGAAAAGGTATTGAATATTGGTTTTGCAAATGGTTAAATAATTTTTACCTATGAATATCAACAAGCTATATTTGCACATTCCAAATCAGAATCAGGTATTATTAAACCAAATTATTTACTAGAACACGTATTTGTTTAAATTTGACGATTTGAATGAAAAATTAATATTTCTAATCTTTTAGTAACACGGATTTTAATGATTTATGGTGATTTCCATTGATTTACATTATATACGATTGGCCTTTGTCACAAATTATGAACGGATAAGTCAACAAAGATGGAATATAGAATGATTACTAACAATGACTTATTCAAAAGTGTTATTCAGATGTATAGAGTAGAATATCTACGTTGTTGTTCGAGTATGCAGTGAAAGCCGTTATTGCAAAAAGAATTGTCTTGTCCAACTTCCAAGAAGCAGCTGGTGCTTACTGTACAACAAACGGCAAGAGCGAGTTAATATTACTCTCCTTGTGTTTAAATGTAAACAACGTGAATTCAGCTGACAAACAACTTGAAGCAGATAATAATATTCCAGTTCAATGCTAACATTACTAAATTTTGCACCAGGTTTGGATTTGTTACCTAAATAAAGACTTATGTAAACGTTAATAAGAAAAACCGTTGATATTTTTTTCCTCAATATATAACAAGCGATCAGTCAGTGTGGTTATGAACTTACTTTTATTCCGAAAATAGCGTATTATATTTTAGCCGAAACACTATAATATTGCGTTTTACATACGTATACCGTAAAAAAACTCCACGATAAACTAACTACTGGTTTTCGACTATACCCTGCGATAATCCCATGTCTAGCGTGAGTGAATGACAGTTTAGAGCGGTACTTCATGTCAGGGAAATACATAATGCCCTGATAAATGTTTATAATTAAAATTCGAAAGTAATGATTTGGATACTGCATGTCTTCAGAGAAGTTCAGAATACTTTATATTGTTAACAGTTAATCAACATGTTTTCATCCACTTTGTGAATACTTGCCGCTGAGTATTATAATATGTATAGATGAACACAAAAAGTTTTAAAATAATTTATTATTACTTGAAAACTATTTTTTTGCATGTGTTACGAAATCTAAACCAAACGTTTCAAAATACGTTTCAAAAGAAAACAATGATAGGTACTACGATATATTTTATAATTATAGTATCCTTTTGTAATTTTCTTATGGTTGCATTTATACTTTAATATTGTTTGATTTTTATGTCACAAATTATGCTCTACAGAGTAACAGTGGTATTTTAAAGTTAAAAGTTCAATATTCTAATTTTCCACAGAATGTAACCACTAGAGAGTTATTAATAAAGATGAAACTTAAAGCCATAGGTGGTCTCCTAGCACACTGTCTAAGGCCTCCATAGAATGGCGAACCACTGTTTGAGAAACAATCCTTCACGAGAATAACACTTATTTGAATGCAGCAGTTATTTCTTGGTGGGAAAATTGTAATTCAAATTAGCGTAATTCGTGCGATGTCTTTCACATTCATCGACCGAGTTTTACAACCAGAATTGCTAGCCTGTTTCATTTATCTGTTTCATCAACAAATGTCAGAACAATGAATGGCGCTTTCGAAGAAGGGACGCTCTTCACAGTGTGTCTGAATCATATCAAAATGATAGATAACCGGAGCTAAGTAATTGGTTTTGCTATAAGGGACGCTTGAAAGGCTAACGGTCTTGCGCATTATGACAGTCCACTTCGCGCCACCGATGGGAGATGTGCGTATTTCGCATCTTATGACAATAAAGTTCTGTGTTAAAGTTGATTATGTCTAAAACTACAATTGTAGAAGTTAATGCACTGCAGAGACAGGGAGTTATTCAATTATATAGAGTTTTTTAAGTATTTCCACACTTTCAACTAAGCTAGATTTTTTAATTGCTAGCATAGTTTACGAGAAGCTTTTTGAAAATGTGTTCCTATGACAAAGTTATTTTGCATTTACATTTGGCATCTTCTAAAAAATGAATTTACTTTTACCGAAACGGTTTATCAATATAGCAGACATAATTGATTGTCTGAGAGAATACTTTCACGGTCCTGCTTAATTCGCTCAATATTCCAGAGTTGTTGCTGTCGCCGTATTCAGGTTTGGATGAAAGCAATGGGACGAACTTCAGGTATTTTCCTAAATTATAATTCCCTAGACTGGGATAGAATTACTCGAAAATTAGCGGAATTATTTGTTCAAATAATTCTTGCCTATTCCTGCCTGATTTTCTGTTGTTTTTAGGTGAGGGGATGAACTTATTTCTTCGGTATGCTTTGTCTGTTGTTGATCCATTTTGAATAGCAATTAACAGATAATTCTTCAACTGATACTGTTATCACTGATGACGCTTTACTGCTTTTTATAATTTCTTTGGATTCCAGATTATTTTGAACTTGTAGATGTAGTACTGGCGATGTATTTATAGTGAGTATATCCATGTGGTTGTGGTTTCGATATTTCAGCAAATAATTTGTACCGGTCGTTTATTGAAATGAAGTTGTTAAAGTTCTCTTTTTTTCTGTTTGTATTTGCTNTTTATAGTGAGTATATCCATGTGGTTGTGTTTCGATAAATTCAGCAAATAATTTGTACCGGTCGTTTATTGAAATAAAGTTGTTAAAGTTCTCTTTTTTTCTGTTTGTATTTGCTTTCTTGTTCAACTGAAGTGCACTTCATATGAAAAGACGACATAGCACAAACCTACTTTGTTTATGCTTCATTCTTTAATTTATTAGCAGTGCATGAAAACACGAATTAACGCTAAATAATCAAATGGAAATCTGCAGGTGTTTTTGAAGCCAAATAAAAAATAAAAATTATAACTTCAAATTAATTTTTCTGCCAAGATTTTGAGCATATTTTATGCTGATGTTGTCGCAGTTATGTTGAAATATTTTGAGGCTTTAAATTTGTATATTTTTTGGCAATGGTAGACATTATGCTAAAGGAATGAATGAATTGAAAGACGTGACCCAGAAGTATGTATTGTTAAATGAGACCTCTGCGGGGCGTATATGAGGTCGTGATGGTCGGAGATCTTAATAAATAAAACAAAAGAATGAAATTTCATTTCTAATTTATTAACACAGCTATTATTTACAGCATACGATTATCTATCTGCACTCGTGCTCTGTTTATTTATTAGCGTGGGGAATATTTAATCTCTATTCCAACTCTAATTGACGTCCTTCTTTATGTCATTGTTTAGTTATTGTTAATAAACTCATACTCAACGTTAGCACATGTTTAGTCTATATGTTGTAATCATTTGTAACGTCTATCACTAACGCCTTTAGACCAGTAGTCCAGGATGCCAGCCAAACTCGTTACTGCTTGATACTCGCAGTCGCTGATTTCCCTTCCTCTTGTCACTTCTCTCGCAGCTGGTACGATGTAAACTGAAGCACTTATAGATCCTGTAGACTGCCTCACTCCCTTTCTGGAGTTCACACAGCTTGTTCTTTGCACCCCGAATAACTTCCTTCATGGGACTTCTATCCTCAGAGTCACTACTGAGGGAGACCATCACATCGCTCGCTCCATCCCATGAGCAATTTTAACTGTTATATGTCCCGGTGTGCAAAGGGCTTCTGGACAGCATTCGCAGGCCATCGTGTGTATTTTCCAACAGCTTTGTGAGGCGTGCAGCTTGCAGCATCAGAACATTTATGCGGTGTCTCAGTTGTTAGGCATATGCATGAAGCTCACGAATTTCTTCAAGCAGGTGCTTGTATGCGCTAATCGAGGCCATTTGTTCTTTGCGACACTGTCACCTAACTGTTTTCTGCTTCTGTTGTCGCCAATAAGATCTGAGGTGCCCCAGCTGCCCAAATGGCCAACAGTCCCTCCGTTTGCGTGAGGGGCGGCAAAGCTCTTTATCATGAATCCTGGAAGCGATGTCCCTCAAGGCCAACTGCAACTCCTTCAGTGTCTTCGTTATCCCGTCTTCGCCTTTGTTCAGTTTCACTGTGCGTACTGGACGTCAGGGTTCGGGCTCCTGCCTTGCTGACTCAACTCCAGTGCGCGGGCTAGAGCGTCCTGCATGTTGTGCGGTGCATCCTGACGTACCGCTTGTCAAACCTCTGCATCGGCGATGGCATCTGTGTAGAAGCCGACTGCGATGATGTCGCGACTCCTCGGGACACCCCTGCAGAGATAGGTGGGAGAGGCGCACAATGTGTTGCCATAGCTCCTAAAGTTGCTCCCCTGGTCACTGGGTGCGGTTTCGCAGTTGGCCATGGTGAGCATGTCGCTGGTACCGGTCTCCGAAACGTAGCTCCAAAGATGACACCAGTGTGAGGTACTCCAGTCGATGTCGCTCTGGCAGTGATTGTAGTATGCTGAATGCAGGGCCCTTTTAGTACCGCGGCGAGGTAGTAAGCCCGCTGTTCGGTTGTCCAGCCATTAAGCATAACGACTATTTTTAACTGGTGTTGGTACTCCTGCCATGAATTCTGGCCATCATAAAGAACGGTCTTATTTGAATAACCCTTCCCCTTTCCTTGCTTAGCGACACCAAGGCTGCATATCTTCGTGCTCTCATCCGAGGTTACTGTTTTAGTTTCGTCTTGTACTGTTTCTTTACTTTTATCGGCTGTCGATGTGGTGGTACTAAACTCCACTGCTGAAGAAATTCCTGCCTTTCCTTCTTCATCGCGCTCTTTTCATTCTCGACGCTGTCGATCCTTCAACTGACACAGCCCACTTTTTCATTTACACTGTCCATCCTATTGTTTACATTGTTCACTATTTCATTTACTCAGTGAATTCTTTCATTCACACTGTCAATTCTCGTGTTCACTTACTCGCTAAAGCCTTCCTTCTATTTTCATGTCTCCATTCTCATTTACAGTGTCTATTTTTCTGTCTTCATTCTCTTTTACAGTCATTTTCTGGCTATTTACATTCTCGTTTATACACTATTTAGTTTCAATTACGGAACAAATTTGGATATTTAGTTTAATTCATGCTTTCTTTTTCACTACTAATTTGGGCATTTACAATGTCAGGCACACTCTCTTACACACTTCTAATTTGGGTATTTATATATTCCCACGAGCTATTTGCATCTGCTTTCACTTGGCTACTTCGTGCCTCGATTAATGGTCGCAGTGCATCCAGTTCTGCAGACATTATTTAGTTAACATTCACTGTAATGGTGGAAAATAAAAGTTTAAAATTGTTGATATAACTAATTATTTTTAAATACATAACTCAATTTACAATTTATTAATTAATAATTGCCTCCATCCCACTTCTGACACCAGTGTTACATGGGATGCCTGCGAGGCGTGTCTGAATTTCGTAAAGAACGGAGATCTTAAAAAAAAAAAGAACTAAATTTCATTTCTAATTTATTCACACAGCTATTATTTACTGCACTCAATTATTTATCTACATTTCTTACTATTTTTATTTCTTAGTGAACGCAATATTTAATTTCTATTTCAACTCTAATTAACACCATTCTTCATGTCTCCGTTTAGATATTGTCAATTAACTCATACTCGTCATTAAGAAATGTTAAGTCTATCCATTGACATGATTTGTAATGTCTTTCACTCACGCATCCAGTCCAATAGTTCAGCCTGTCAGCCGCACTCTTCACTGCTTGATGCTTGCAGTTGCAGATTTCCCTTCCGGTGGTCACTTCTCTCGCCGCTCCTCTTCTATCGATATGAACTCAGTCACTCATTCTTACTACTACTCTCAGCCCGAAGGCACGTCGCACATATTATACTCTGCTGGCCCTGACTCACCCCGAGTCTAGAAGACAGAATATAGGGCAGTAAACAACTAGAAAATTCCTCAGATAGACTCAGAAAATTAACACAACCAGGGTCAGCGGCGCGTGCCGCAAAAAGGATTCTAGTGTCGGCTCGCTTTCTGTACCAGATACGCGGCCACCAGCATATCGCTCGCCTGGTTATTCAATCCTATGCTTGCTGCCACCGCAATCATATAACTGCGGTCCTTCACTTCAACTCTCTGGCCAGCGATGCAAAGCAGCGTGCACGTTACATTAGAATAAATAGTATTCTTCGCCACTTGCCGTTGTTAAAATGTCCTCAAATTCGTTCTGTTGGCAACAGTTAACAAGATTAGCTAAGGTTATCTTTGACCCGAGTTTCAGAGTAATACTGTGTTATTTGACAAATTATGATTGTTGTAAATATTGCTCCTTATTAGTTGTGATGAATACACCTTCTTCTTTTTCACGTATACCTATTACATTGCTTTGAAATTTCATTTGGTTCAGAAAGCATTTATTATAATATATATTATTTTCCTAACTTAAACAGTGCAGGGCAATATTTTACCCACATTTATAAGTGGCGCAGACATTTTTCTTGTATAAATCCATGCGGTGTGAACTAACCTCCTACAGCAATATGAAGTTTTGTGGCCAGCTGTATATTATCTCTTGAGAAGAATTCGACTAACACTAGAAAAAGGTGGACTTAAGCTATTCGCAAAGTGTTAAGCATTCCTTCGGCAGCTACACGAGTTATCCCTCTCGGTGTAACTAAACTGGCACAGTTAAAAAGAAACTACATGTTTCACACTTTTCATTGACATTTTACTGCAGACCAACGACACAAATTCACAAATTTTATAGTAGCTGGATTTTTTATTTGTTCCGAGAGCATGAGAATTTTATTGATTTATTTTTACAAAGAAGCGTTTTCGTCAATAGAAAGTCATATCAATAGCCTCCAGTATTCGATGAAGTGTCTGTGGTTTTTAGATATTTCTAACTAAATTAACGCTACTATTTTATATTTACTACTCTAAAAGTTAAAGATAAAATCTTGGAAGTCTCGAGGTAATATGAATCTCACGTAACATTAATTTCTAAAACTATTTTCTGGCAAAACCGAAACAATTTCATTATATAAGGTTACATTAGATTTACCAAATGTTCCAATACACTTTATTCACTGTTTTCGTAAATAAAACCATTAAACTACGGTCAAATAAAACAGAAACCAATACCTGACAGCCTACAAGAACATTTACAAACATTATTTCAATTTCGCTTGCTTTTACTTACACCAGCGCATTTACACCTCTTCAAGAGATGGTGTAATTTTTGTTACACACATTCCATAAGGTGTAGGTAACTACACAGGTTGAAATAAAATACCTAATTCAGTTCCTCTGATTTCACAACCAGTTAAATATAAAATATTTTTGTACATATTTGTTAACCAGTTTAGCACGTGTAATTTAAGAAATGAGCCTATAAAATAATTTATTTGATATAATATTAATGTTAAAAACGCTGCTCCTTCTCTCATCCCTCGCACACTGACGTTAAGAATACACAATTGAAGAATGATTGAAGAAATTTTAACAACTCTTAACATCAAAATTTTGAGAGCCGATGAGGGTGAAGAGAGATGAGCATGAAGCAGCACCGTAATGCAAGGGCGGAGAAACGGGAGATCACCGAGAAAACCCGACGAGCTGTAGAATCGTCCGGCACGATTCTCATATGCGAAAAACCGGGAGTAACCCACCGGAAAGCGAACTCAGGTCGCTTAGGTGGGAGGCGAGTTGCCTGACCGTTATGCTACCGCGGTTCCATGTTAAGAATACACGTAAGATAGATTAAAGAAGGCAAGATGAAGTACAACACAAATATAAAAATATTTTTTTAACAAACTGTTGTTAAAACATAAAATAAATGAATTTTTTTCTGGTTTTTCAGCTTCGACTGTAGAGTGATGGCATCCACTAAAGTGCAAGAAATTCGAGAGCAGGGAAGTGTCCACAAAGTATTGCGACCTATAATTTATCTGTCTAAGGTAACTGGCCTTGCTCCTTACAGCTTGATCTCCGACAACGGAATAGATACAAGCGATATTAAGTTATCTATTCCTGCAGTAATATATAGTGGTCTGCTAGCAGCCCTTATTGTGTACGGATTCGCAGATGATTCAATAGACATATTAAAATATTTATCTACAATTAAAATTTCTAGGGAAGTGGTTTTCATAGTTTTAAATAACGTGTTGAGTTCTCTAGCAACAGTTGTCATTATTATGGACATCATGTTTAAATACAGGTACATCAAAGAAGTGTTAACATATATTGAAAATGTGGATAATATTCTTCTTAAAATTGTTGTTACCTATAGCAAGAAAACGTTTAATTTACTGTATGTCAAAACCTTCATTATGTTTTTGGGATTCGTAGCATTTGCACTAACCAATGGTTTAATGTACCTAAATCGCAATGTCAACTATGCAATATTTTTTGCAAACATGATAAACTTAGTAATTAAGATTACATTCATTTCCCAACGATCTATCATCATCAAAATAATTGAGTCAAAGTTCAAAATTCTCAACGATATACTTGTAAAGATGTTTGATAATATGGTCATAACAAGAGTAATAAGCAATGAAGTGAAATACATGAACACAGAAGGGAATAACAACATTTACATCAGACAAGAACTGAACAATTTGGACCAAGAGAGTTCAGGAGGATCGAAATATTCTGTGCGTGGGTCTGACATTCAAATACGCGCCCTGGCATTATGTCACCACAGACTCACAGATGTAACATTAACAAATAACGTCATGTATGGATTTGTAAATCTCATAGATGTTCACACTACATTTATCCATATAACATCATGTGTGTGTTATGGCATTTATCTAGCTTCAGAAATGAGAGGGGAAAACTTTAACGAACTTATGTTCTACGGAAGTCTTGTATTGACAGTTTGGTGGGCAACGTTAAACATTGCTAAAGCATTGCTTACTATCCAGTTTTGTAGTGATGCAAGAGCCGAGTCTCTAGACACTGTGCGTATTGCAAACGAGTTGCTTCTGACCAAAGACCTGAGTGAGGATGACAAGGATTAGCTGAGGATGTTGGTGAGCCAAGTACGTAGCAGAGAAGTGACCTTCATCGCTACTGGCTTTATAACACTCGACTACTCCTTCTTATCCTCCATGATGGGAGCAATAGCGACATACGTCCTTGTTATTTTACAGCTCGACCCCGTATAATGAACTTACCACCACTGTTGACACCCTTATTGCATTTAGTGTGCGTTTTTTTTTTACTTTTAACTTTTTAACTTCTATGATTATCCAGGTGTAAAGTCTTTAATTTGAAATGCACGACCAAGAATCTGTGAGGTTACAGACATACATTTTTCCACGCTAGATGATCCTGGTTTTACTTAGGAGTGTAAACGGTTAATAAATGACAACATTGACCGTCATACCCAAATAAATTCAAGGAAAGATATTTAGTGTACCATTGTGAAAACGAAAAAAAAAAATATATCGGTTTTACTACACCGAAAAAATTATTACCAATGCCAGAAAAAATGTTTTACCAGTTTCATCCAACAGACACAATTTAACATATTTCACACAACATATTCATACATAGAGAAAACATATTTTCCAGCAGCGGGAAGTATTGTTACATGATACGTGCAGGCAGACGGCTTCCATATCCTGGTACTTGCCCATCTCCTCTGTCATACATTAGGAACAGCATACCTGTGACGTCAAGGACTACTGTTGTGTTGATAAACAGCTGTCTCTTTCAATTGACGAGTAGTTAAGCAGAAGACATGTTTTCTTGAACAACGAAATGGAATATACATTCATAGTCTAAATATGTTCAATAATTCGACATGTCGATAAGTTTTTGCACTAAAATCTATTAACGGGAGATTGAAAATTTTGGAAAACATTGATAAATTGATGCAGTGTTATTGACTTCCATGGAATGATCGATGAACTGTATAATTATTGTTGTCGACATATATTCTCTTATTCTGATAATGTTGGTAATATCATTATAACCTACAAAATATTGCTTTTCGCCCGTTTAAACCTTTTGTGTTCACTAATATGCGATACCATTATCACTTATATTTTAAATATTATTACAATTCTGGGGCCATTGCTAACATAATGACATAATTATTTTCAAATACTGCACATTTTGACCTTATTTACATTATCAGTACCTCTACAATATCTTAAGAATCGACCTTATTCAGCATTATAGTGAGAAATATCAGTCTTGTTGGCAGGGTTGATTGTAATGTTGATTCCGGACTGAAATTTTACTCTAAATGACCAATTTGACTGAGTTTAAAACGAAACAAGTCGAAAAGGTTGCCTTAAATCGTTATGAAATAGTGTTTGAAAAATTTTCCAGAATTTTTTTAAATATTTAATAAAGAAAAGGTTAAAGATAGTTGTCGTAGTTTTCATCAATGCAACAAATTAATAGTTGAAACAAAAATATGATGAATGGATGTCAATAAAATGTAAGATATCAGTCTCCCAACGGGAAGGATAGTACATTCACCAATATACAAGATCATGACCAATCAGGTGAGCTGACATGGAAAGAGTAGAAATGTTATGCAACTTAACAGGAGTTCTGCTGAAATGACAGAGCATGAGTCACTGGCCAACGCTACTCATCACGACTATCTGAGATGCTGTTGGCCCAGAAATACATTTTCGTACTACTCGTAGTCTAGTAATTTGTATGGAAAAAAGGCCCATATTTGGAATGAAAATAATTCTGATCGTGGAATTTACTTTAATCCTATAAATGGAACATTTTCTTCATTATATAACGTTTTTTCCGGGAATTTCGGTTCATACTTATGTTTAAACTTTATCGATATAGTTTAATCAAAAAGGGTTAAATTTTTTTTATTTAATGTTATTTTTATATATTATACGTTATTTTAAAACATACGCAAAAAAACATTCCTAATATAACAATTTCGAATTTGTGACAAATTTTGCTTACTACAAACGACGTTTTGCGTATTGAAAATATGTGCACTGCATTAGGATAGGCAAATATTTACTTAACGCCTGTAATTTAACGTTAAAAAATGGAAATACTTTTCCTACATCGTTGCCAACTTAACTGGGCACATGACAGTCAGTGTGCCCGTTTAATTAAACGCAGGTAGGGGCAGTTGTATTTTTAGAGGTTGATATCAAAAGTGCTCATTTTACTTTGAACAACCGTTAATAATATAGAATCCTTGTTTTTAATTCCAACAAGAATGAACTAAAGTGTTGAAATATTTATATCAGAAATATTGTGCTCTCTTGTATAAAAATTAAAACTTGTTTTCTCTAAGTTACTTATTATTACTACCAAATTCTTAAATTTGGTAAAGTTAAGTTCTAAAAAATTAATTAAAATATTTTCTAGACTGTTGAGTTATGAAAAATTATGGGTAACACGAATACACTAGAAGAATTATTCGTTGTTTATTAGTGTATTTTGCAGTATTTTTGTAAATTTGTATTACATAACATAAACAAAAATAATGAAATTGAATGTGTTTTTGTAATTTACGTGCATACAAATAATATTAAATATTGTCTTTTGTGAAATATAATGACACCCAGATTGCATTAACTTGCTAGTAATGTTTAAGAAATATTTTCATCATCACATTCTTGCAATGTCGCTTGCACTACTTTCCGATTTTATTGATTTTTTAAGTCTGTAAATTGTAATCAAATTTCATTTTCTACTGACAGAGCTGATGTGAATTTAATCTGTAACGCTGTATATCTTTCTGTACTTTGCGATTTTGTATTTCGGATCACATTAAATAAATGATGTAAATGGGTATTGAATATTGGTTTTTCAAATGGTTAAATAATTTATTACCTACTGTTATCAACAAGTTATAGTTGCACATTTCAAATCAGAATCAGGTATTTGACGTGGAACACTCCTGCGTGGTCTGGCACGGCCCCTGTCATCACGTCATCGGCCCACAGTCGCTGTACAAGTGTGGCCTTCAGAACAAGCACGTCGTGCGTCACGATGCATGTCTGCATCGTTCACTTGGGAACGGGTTATGATCCGATACCGAGTGATCCAAACTAGTTCCTGTGGTGTCCCTAGAGAGATCTGTGTAATTAATACAGGAATAAAAGGCCATAATGGGTATTAAATAGCAATAGAATTTATCGCGTAAGGCCAAATGTTCGTGAAATTCTCCCTTAGGGGATTGCGAAGTAATTGCAGGTTAAATGCAGGCCAGGTGCGTATTTAATGAGGTGTAGAGTCACAAGGCTAAGGTATTTGAAGTGTTCTATATAATTTTCCGAGTGCAATTGTGTGTCTAATCAAGACAATTAGTATTTATTTCAACCTGACCGTTCCGCTCATAGAGTGCCCGAAAACTTAAGAGACTTGCATATTCCACGTGCTCTATAAGGCACGATATAGTAATGTTTTTTATTTTAATCAGTGCTTAAAAAAAACTCTGAATTCTCTTCAATATAATGGATGTCCATCCCGAACGTTGAACGGTTCTATTCTCGAATGATTACTCGGAATGTTTCGCGAAGACGATGTAAGACAAAGTGGCAAAGATTTTTTTGTTAATAACGGAAGGTTGGTCCTATTAGGACGGAATGGAGATTTGTGCACAATGCTTATATTTAAATCTATTTCAAAGTGGTTGGAAAGCGGCATTTTTAATTCAGCTTTTTTAAATAAGATTATCAAATAATTTTCCAACAGTGTTGAACACAAGGACCCTTCATTATCACTTTTCCTCCTTTACTCCTCGATAAGAAATTATCGACGTGCAATAATCCTCAGAGTCCTGACATACTGCACGCTATTAGTAATCACTCGAAGGGAAAGTAGTACATGTATTTTAGTCTTTTTTTTTTGTTTTTTTTTTTTTTGTTAAAAGAATAATCCTCCGGTTTGTCTGTGTTGTTTAATAACACGGTGCACAGTTTGATGCGTACGTAATGAGAAAACTAGTATTTAAAATGGAGGTAAGTTTGTCTAGATACATTTCGTTCTAAGGTAGAATTTATTTATGTAAAGCGTACATTTACTTCTCTGCAAAATAAAATCCCACCACAAACTATTTTCTGACCTGTGAACAAATAGACTTCTGATAATAAAAACTATTGTCAGAAGTGGGATTCGAACCCACGCCCACATAGTGGACCAGAACGCCCATGTGCCTTCTTTTCGAAGTAAGGTTTCCCTTGAGTCTGGCGCCTTAGACCGCTCGGCCATCCTGACAACTATACTGAATATGAATTAAAGTGTTTAGTTACGGTAAACATGTCAACAATTGATACCAGTGCGATTATACCTTTTCTTTCCTAATGGCGCCTACACAAAATTTTAAACTAAAGTTACTGCAAACGGTCCTACTTATTACATTACGGTTTGTTTAATTAGTTGAGGCCCATATACAGGAAAACGATAAGGGCGACAATTACCTGCATATCTTCTTTGGTATCGCCCTGCGCAAAAACACAGAAGTGCATTACCGCCCGACAGCTGCAAACGGTGTTGCTTAGAAAGATAGTCCTTATAATTTGTCAGTGAGATGTGTACAGCATATTTGAATGCAGTCTTCGCTCTATATTCACGTGCAATCAGTGTGTTTACATGCGTAACCACTAGGAAGTGTTTGCTTATCCACGTATGTTGTGTGGCTCCGAACAAGGTTCTTTAATGCACCTGACGTCTTCAAAATTACATTTCCAAGTTTTTTTGAGGCGAGTGTTTCCTCCATAATCATTCTGGGAACACCTTGCGTACATTTATTTAAAACGAGTACGTAATACAGGGTGCAGCGCAGTAAGGCTTCTGGTAGAGGCCTGCCGCTTTACCGTTACTGATACACACGTAGTTTGGTTTATCACAGTTTGTTGCATATACTTGATTTGTGACTGTCCCTAAATTTAAAAAATTTAACTTAATAGTCATGCTGTTAAATATTTATATTTTGTGTCTAGTTTAATTTTATCTTATTTTTAAGGCAATATTTTAATAAATTTGTGTTCCATCTGTTAAAAAAAAAAAAAAATGGGTGCGTGACTAAAATAAAATTTTATTACGTATGTTACCATTTCACGCTTATATTCATTCTGACCTTGTCCCATATCATAAAAGAATTAAAACTATATAAATGAAATGTTTTTCAATTTGCTTATTACATGAACTGATTTTCTGTCGGTTTTAAGTATAACCGCGCGATATGATGTGAATCTTGCGTTTGTATAAACCTAGACGATACGGGCATGCGCGTTGAGTCATCCCCCTACCACGTTCACTGTCTAACTTCGTTACACTGTGCGCACGCAACTTCCGTTGCACACTAAACTTTTACCCTCAACGCGCCAAAATAAGTATAACTAAAAAAAAAAAACTTTTAATAGCGTCACACATGTAATTTGTTATAAACGAACAGTATTTACCTTAAATACGATGTTTAAAAAAAATACATTTTGTTACTCAACGCATTAAGTTCGGAATACTGGCAGGGGATTGTGTTAACGGTATAGCTATACTTGATGTACTTTACGCGATTTCCTATTGTCTATTTGGGAGCTTAGACATTTCTCTAGATGAGATAAAGCGAAAACATTATTGTTCGGATGAATATGCAATTAAGTGTTTCTCTAATTGCTACTCTATCGCGATTCTGAAGCAAGTTAGCTTTCTAATTAATTCAGTGGGCAGAATGCTGATAACGGAATTCAGAGGTTGTATCTTCTAACGTTCATTGAATTATGGATTATATAACTTGTTAACAGTGTATATTCAATCATTAAGAACTGCAAGCGAAATACTTCGACTGAACTGCGTGAGTTAACAAACAGCGGGATTCGGTATTTTCTAGTGTTTTCAAGGGTGTCTATGCCTCAAAGAACACCGAAAAGTCGTTACATTGCCAGAGGGCAAATACACCTTGGTGTCTCGTAAAGAAAACTAACACCGAGACTTTCAAAACGAGCTGCAAATGGCAAGTTTCCACAATTCTGTGTTCTGACAAATTTGAATGGCTTCAAAGTTTTCAGCTAATTGGGGGTGAGTTTTATTGTTTTAAAATAAACGTAAATGGTAGCCGACTCATACACAACTTAGAGTTTGATGTGGAATCAGAATTCGATGTGGAACGAGAAAATGCATGATTTTAAAACCAATTCTCGTTCAATTTTGATTAACACAGATACATGTATAAACAGGTAAATAAATATATACTTATAAGTATAATATTTTAGTTTTTGCAAGAAACCATTTTTTTTCGTAATTGTATCAATATCAGCATAATGCTCCGGCATATATCGAGACACAAAAGTAGGATTTTACTTGATCTAATTCGCAATAGCGATTGTGAGATTATGGAAGATAGTATCAACAATGAATGAAACCTCCCACATGTAAGCGATCTCCGTCATTGCACTTCATTTGTTCTGTGAGCAGTATAGTTGATCACAGTCTGTTCACGGTAAAATGAACACTTTTGAAAGCTTTGCTTTAAGATATACTTGTATACATATTGTGTATTCTTCCACCATATGTACAATTAACGTTACCATGGGCCTGGTCACTTTATAAATGCGTCGGTCAAGGGCAACTAAAATTTTTTTAGAATAGTAAATATGTATTTCACAAATGTTTTTATTCTTGCTCTTAAATGCTAGAAAAAAAAACAAAAAGTAAAATAAAATATTTCAGTATTTACAAATGTTTACTTAATAATAGTTATTTACCGTTAACACATGGAACTACTTTTTCTCCAACGTTGCTATCTTTACTGGGCGCGTAGCAATTAGTGTGCCAGTTAAAAAACACGGAAGTGACATTTCTCAATGGTTTATTTCAAAAGCGCTCACTTTACCGCGAACAGTTTGTAAGGTCGCGAACTGATCAACATTCCTAATATGTGACACCAGGAATGAAAGCGCTAGTATATCAACAATTAATTTCTGTCATGGCAAAAATTAATTCTAATATATTTTTTAAGTGGAAAATAAAGAATATATTTCCAATAACAGACCAGACATTTTAATTCACCGAAGTTTATTTGAAAGAAAGATAGGATACAATTGTTTAATTGTCAGAGTACAGTCTTGGGCGTTCCCTAAAGATTGCGCCTCAGTCGCAATAATAGAAAATGTCATTTGANCGCGAACTGATCAACATTCCTAATATGTGACACCAGGAATGAAAGCGCTAGTATATCAACAATTAATTTCTGTCATGGCAAAAATTAATTCTAATATATTTTTTAAGTGGAAAATAAAGAATTTATTTCCAATAACAGCCCAGACATTTTAACTCACCGGANGGAAAATAAAGAATTTATTTCCAATAACAGCCCAGACATTTTAATTCACCGAAGTTTATTTGAAAGAAAGATAGGATACAATTATTTAATTGTCAGAGTACAGTCTTGGGCGTTCCCTAAAGATTGCGCCTCAGTCGCAATAATAGAAAATGTAATTTGAAAACTTTCATAATCATTTACTTTCAAATACATATTATGCTTGGGCCAAATAAATAAGACATATGCAAAAACGAGACACAGTGAGGAATTTAAAAGAAAGTATATAAAGTACGAGAAAAATAAATGGGAGAAAATACTACATGTTAACAATTTCGCAATTTTGCGATACGGCATTTGAAGGTTATTAATGAGTCGTACTTTTGACAAATACGTAATACAAGTATATTTTTTTGGGTTCACACTCTTGATATTTTAACAAGCATTGCCAGTAGTATCACAAACGTGTTACATTGATTTCCGCGTTTCAAGGTTGAAACCCAATTGTTTGAGAAATAATGCCTATATAAATTTGAAGGGAATTTTTAGTTATAAATGAAAAATTGTATAAGAGTTAATGATGAACACGAAGTTTCATAATTGTATTTCCAGGATTTGATATCATTATATAACGCTATAAGAAAAGTAGCATCTTAAAAGCAAAAACCACTGATATTTAGGTAATTTGTACTTNGATATCATTATATAACGCTATAAGAAAAGTAGCATCTTAAAAGCAAAAACCACTGATATTTAGGTAATTTGTACTGAACCTGTGGCAGTAAAAGGGGTTGTGGAGGAAAACTACAGGGTCATTACCCCTCCCCACTCTACCAGCTTAGTTGTTGGTATTCTTACGGTCAGTGTATAAGTGTTTAAAATATCAAAACAATACTGACATTCAAGTGCCCACGCTGGCATTATTTCACCACAAACTCACATATGTCACATCAGTTGTTAGGTCTATGCATGGTCTGGAAATGCTTCTTGACATCTTCAACACGTTTGTATCTACTACCTCGTGTGTTGTTTTTTTTTTGCTATTCTCACGGCATAAGCAGACATAATGGTAGCATGATTCTCAGTATATCATGGGTAGTGAGTGATAAACATTGCTGAAGCACTGCTAATTATCCAGTTTTGTAGTGATGCAAGGGCCGAGTCTCTGGACACTGTGCGTATTGCCAACGAGTTGCTTCTGACCAAAGACCTGAGTGAGGATGATAAGGATCAGCTGAGGATGTTGGTGAGCCAAGTACGTAGCAGAGAAGTTACCTTTACCGCTACTGGCTTTATAACACTCGACTACTCCTTCTTATCCTCCATGCTGGGAGCAATAGCGACCTACATACTCGTTCTACTATGCAATGTAGTAACTAACCTACAAGNACATTCGACTACTCCTTCTTATCCTCCATGCTGGCAGCAATAGCGACCTACATACTCGTTCTACAATGCAATGTAGTAACTAACCTACAAGTTTTTTTTTTCCTTTCACAGAAAGAACTAAGAAACTTAATAAAATTAAATATTTTCTCCCAGAGTAACCTTCTCCAGAAGTAAAATATTAACATTCTTTACTGTAAGAAACACAATATTAATGTTTTTAAAATAAAGTATTTGAATATGAGGTGGTGTGACGTTTGAATTACAAAAAAAAATTAACATCGTCTGTGTTTTCATAATTATTATGCGATGAGATCTACGAGTAACGTAGTTTCTTGAATCAGTGGCTTAAATCAATGACAGTTGGGGTCCTATTTATTATAAATTAGGTACTTGCTTACTGAAAAGTCACCAGAATTTTCAAAAAAATTAATGAGTTGGAGCTGCCGAAGCGATAATGCTATTCTACAGTAAGATACGCTGTGACAGTTTATGTGATGGACCAAAATAATACAATGTATTTGAAACGGAGCATTACACAAGCAACGATAGTTTCATATAACATGACGAGTTTAATATTTCACTGGAGTGTTTTTACATGAAAATTATTTGGTGGCCAAATTCACTGTTGTAAAAAAAAAACTATTGGTTTGCCAAATGGTGTTTAGTTAATGTCTTGCCACATATCACGTGCTTATGCGTGTGTTGTATATAACAAAGTGTTCCTGTTTATAAAAAAATATTCAAACTAAAATATTCAATATAGTAAAAAATGAAGCATAACATACACACATATGTACAAAAATAAATGTTTGTATTCAAATTATATTTATCAAAATGTGTAAATAATAATAAATAATAATGTTTTATATTAAAAAAAAAATATTATGAACATAAATTAGAGTATCTGAGTGAATGCACTTCAGTTTACTTACAATTACTTTATTAAATAACATGTACAGAAGACATTACGGAACAATTTAGACTCGCATAGAAGCTATTGTCAATGTGTGTATAAATGCACATAATACACGTGATGTTAAAAACAAATACTTACAATGACAGTACAAATTTTATGTAATGCAAATAGATTTTTATGTCTTATGCAAAGGTTATATCCATTTTTTTAAAAATTAGTTCTTTACATTAATTTTGTATTGTGCTTTCGCTTTTATCAACATGGTATTTCGTACCAATTACAATATTGTTAACAAATGCAGTATTTTTTTAAAGTATACTACCATGCTAATGTGAGCAATTTTTTTACTTTTGTAGTTTTATCCAAGGAAGAATTTAGTCAATATTGTATATTTTACCCCGCGAACAATAAAATATTATTGCAATTAAAAAATATTCGCAATTTTTTGCTAACATAGTAGGATGAATTTTGTACTTTGGTGGTGCTCATATTGAATTCAGTGTTGTTGAAATTATTTTATATAATTACGGTTTCATTAACATAACGACTAAAAAAAAAGTACAGTTCTCTTATTACGACATTATTAAATTAATTTTGTTTCACGTTAAACCTTTGCAATTACACCAAATTTAATTACAATTTCACTAATGTTCAAAATATTTCAGTGATCACAAATTACATGTTTGCTTAAAAATAGAGTGTTAGTTATTATGGTTACTTTTAAATCTAAAGTATTAGTTAAAATATTTAATGTAATGTTAGTAATTATTATTTAAGTAACTCTGTTGCTGGAAACAAAATCTGTGAGGTTACATATTTTATCGGAAATTTCTTGACCAAGTTTACTTGCTGAAATACGTTATTTTTAGTCAGATAATTTATAAACTGTAATAACGTTTAAAGTAAGACATTGCGCGTCAAGAGATTCTCTCGATAAATTATTTACAGTAGTATTCTAGTGTATCATAGTTGTTGGCAAGTGGAGGCTGTAGGATAATTTGCAAAGAATTTCATTATAAAATATATTTGGGAATAAATTCTCCTACTTGCAAGGGAAATTACTGGTGAATACTGTGAAGGACATGATGGTGACTTCATATCAATTCATGGATTTTAGAGAGTATTGATAATTAGATATTTTTTAGGATTCTGGTTGACACCATAATTTTCTGTTTGTACTCAATAGCAGTAACAAATTTTACGTTTAAAATACGCTATTGTAGCTGCATTAAAATCTCCCAAAGTTATCCCACAGTAATCGATTATGTGTTAAACTATTACCAGTAACTTTACAATAAAGCTTCAACGAAAAAGGCTCTATTGTGTCTTCCATGATTTAAAAATACAATAAAGATTTTTTTTAAATTCNGCTCTATTGTGTCTTCCATGATTTAAAAATACAATAAAGATTTTTTTTAAATTCCATTCTATGTTTATAATATACATGGTTAAATAAACTTTGCGGATGCAACGGTACTGTATTGAACTATTTTGAAATCGTGCTT